>JAQZBX010010949.1:11613-34949 GCA_029593785.1 Cabassous unicinctus | reverse complement strand
CTGTGATTTCAATTGTGCCAAGTGATGGGAGATACCAAATTAATTCAGAATCATAACAAGTACTCTAGTTACTAGGATTAACTGCACAAACCTGCCAAAAAGTCCACATGTATTTGATTTGATTAAATATATTTAATCTTTAGTAATATGTAATTGACCCCAGGAGGTATGACTTCATCTGGGGAATGAGCTTTATTTATTCAAACATGAGATAAAATTATGAAAAACATTTCAGAACATTATACAAAATCTTCATCCTTTTATTCAAAGGCAAGCATCCTATTGGAATGTCATTGCAAAAAAGACAATATCCCTTACGTATTGTAATTCTGAAACAAATCCATGACACTGAGTTCCTTGGAAAGATAAGCTTGAAGAGTCAGTGGATCTTAAGTTTGAACTGACTTTTTCAGCATTGAGTAAAACACAGGAGAAATTAATACTGTCAGTTTGTATTACTTGGATAATGTTAAAAAAAAAATCTGTGTGGGTATGGAAATAATCATTTTGTTTTTATTCATTTGTCAAGGATTTGCAAAATTATAAAGAAGTTGGTAAACTAATCTGTTTCTATATATTTTAATAATTGCATTAAACAGAAGAATACTCAGTTGAACAAAATAACTTTGTGTTTCATTTACAGTAGATTGTTCTGTAAACCATGTGTCTAAATGTATTCCAAATGATTGTTATTTTAAATGTTTTATTTTACAACTACTTTATTTTTTAATTTCTTTCTTTTATTGAAGCCAGGCCTGATTCAGGGAGATGACATGTATCCTCCATATTAAGGAAGAAAGAAATGCTTTAAAATAGGTTAAAAGAGCTTTTGATTAGTGTTTATGGTAAAGGAAGTGAAATTAATAAAATCTGGGCCATCAAATTTAAAAGCATGAAAATTTGTGTGATGCAGTTTCAGGTTTACTTATTTTATAGCTGATCCATTTTGGTTCCATTGCATATGGAAAATATCTGAAGTTATTTAGTTTATATTGGTGCAAATGATCAAAGCAGTTTTAATTTCTGCTTTCCATTAAGGACTTTTCTGTGCTGATTTGGGCTGTAATCTGTATGTGCACATATGCATTTCATTTAAGTGCATCATGGACTTTGTATATAATCCTTCCAGAACTCTTGCTAAATTAAACTTGAGTTCTTTATAAAGGTTATAATTTCTTTAAGATGACCTTTAAGAGTGTAAGTTTTAAAACGCATTATAACACTTCAGTGTTTTACAATGTTTTTAAATACTGGCTATTCTGTCATACCTCTCCTTCAATTTTAGTATCTTCATTTGTACTGGATACTTTTATTTTTTATGGGCATGCTTGCCTTCTAGAGTAAAACTCTTTCGGTGCTGAAAGGAAATTAAGAAGGTTTGGCTCTTTTACTCCATTATTGCAATTAAGAATTTAGCATCATCAGTGCCAAAGGACAAAAGTGGTTCATTTGCCCTAGGGGGACAGGACAGTGATAAGATGATTTTTCGTCAAGGATCATTGGGTCGTAATTAAGTTACATTCATGGCTATTGCTTTTTGAAGGATGATTGGTAAATGACAGGCTTCATGTGCTTAGTACGGACAGTGTTCAGTAGGGTTTTTTCTCCCTCTGTCAGAAAATCCTGTTGAGCCTGATAATGTAAATGTGGCATTTTATTCTGAACAAAAGAGCAGGGAAATGAGCTATCTTGTCTAATCATTCAGTTGTTTAACACCGACTTCCAGTTTAGACTCAATTGGCTGGAAAGCACTTGACATGTGAAGTTAGTGCTGTTCGGAACGCATGTTTGAGTAAATTTTAAAGTAAGTGACAGCTAAATTGTACCTAGGGAAATTACAAAGCCTTCAACACAGTTAATTTTTTGGGGAGGATTAGTTGTAATTGCAACACCAGTCTCCTTGAAGATTTCTCATTTATAGATGATGAACAAAAAAAAACCCATATAGCTCTTTCAAGGGCTGGTTTTCTTAACAAAATAAATTTTATGAAGATGATGGTTTCTCCTGAATTGATTTCTTCCCATACTGAACATCTGCTTTAGATTTATTGAATCGTTTGACTTTAGGGTATTGAGGGTTTTTTCCCCTTCTGGTTTTAAACTTTTTTTTGCCCCTTCAAAGTCCTTCTTTTCTCTAGTGATTTCAGATTTGAGAGCTTTTCAGTCACTAAAGCTCTTTAGGTAAATTGCCACTTCACTAACACTTTATGCAAAATGTTGAAGCACTTTATTCCAATTAAAAATCAATATTTGTCTTTTTTGTTGTTTAAATTAAGTATGTTCACTGGATTGTAACGTTATTTGCCATAAGTAAGTAGAATAAGTTTATAGCTGCTGCTAAGGTGAATAGATACTTGTCATGATTGATCTTGTTTTAACAATTCAAGATCGTATGAAACACATTAGTGATTTTTAGTTGTATTGAGGAATTTGAGCTATATGAGTTTTTTTTTCTGGGTACCTTTAAGTAGCTATTTTCATGATGGGTGGATGCAACACATAAATGTATGTCCAATAAGCTTACCTAGTTTTTTTCTGTCAGTGACATTATAGCATACTTTAATTTCATAATAAGGAGTTACTAAAACAAGAGGTAACATCAGATTTGCCATTTGTGCTTCATGTTTGCCTTTTTGGATGTTCTCCAAGTAATATTTAGAGATGACAGTCATGTTCCTTTAAAACAGGAATTATACATTCTAGAATGAATTTTGAGGTGAGCCAAGTGAGTACATTCGAGTTACTAAATGGAACCCTAATTTTAAGTGTACAAATTACTTGCTGGACTGTGTGTGTGTATGCATGTATTTGTGTATGTGTGTGTGTATATATATTCTTGAAATTTGGAATTCTATTTTTTTTCCCTATTCTGCTTTTATTTTTGTAGGCTCACAAAATTTTGGTAAAGCTTATTTAAGTAAACTTGTGTCAATCAGAATATTTTTAAAATTTTTATTAATATATATACTTTTATTCATGCAAATTATTTTGTTTTCCATTGAAATGTTTTTTGAGGGGATCTGGCTTTGAAAATACAGAGTGTTTTTTTTTTAGAGACAGTAATATGTTCTAGAACTGATTTTAATTTAGTGTTATTTGAGGTGTGTGAATAACAGGAATGAGTTTTTTAAAAATTGTGACCCATTTGTGGATAAAGCTTTAGAAATATGCATATATACTGAAATAAGTATGGAATCAAAATTTTGAATCCGGAATTAATGTTATCAACAAGATTTCTTCAAAGAATTATTGATAGTTTAGGTAAGCTTTTAAAATTAGGTCTAGTGTTTCCTTTAAAACACTTTACTTAAAAAAAAAACAATCACAGAATCACTTTATGTCACAGAAGTTAGAAAGCAAAATGTTTGGTAAAGCTGTTGTCCTCCATTTTGGGTATAAAGGGGTTCCAACATTTCTCCTTTGGATATTTTGCTGTTCTTACTGATTGCATCCTGCATAATAAAATTGGTATTTTCACTAGTTCCGCCCCTTTACTAAATCACTGATGATTTTCTCTGCGGGTGTTAAACATATTTCAGTAGATGAACCTAACTAAAAGCTCAAATTCATACAACTTCACAGTATTGAAACTGGGAGGGAACCCTATGTTCCTTGAGTTCAGCCATTGTGATAGTCTGTTTTTCATTACTTCTGGAAATGTATCACATTGCTCCCTTGAGCTACTTACCAGTTGGGTGTAGAATCCAGAAATCATATTACATCCTTACAGCAATGTGAATTTTAAATAATACTTTCTTCATGTTTCTTTTCCATCACACAACTTTTCAAATCATAAAAGGAAAGATTAATAATGACATAAAATTATGTGAGGAATGTAAATTTTTATCTCTTTTTAAAGTAATTTGTTCAACTACAAGTCAAAATGTAGATAATAGAGATTGAAAATAACTGAGTAGTATTTTAGGTCAGTTCTATCTTCAGTACATTTTGTATGAAGTGTTTCATTAAGAGTTCTAATTCATTTTGTTGGCAATCTGAGAGGAGTAATATTTGTACTAACAAATAAATGAATTATTTCCGTTTTACTATTCTTGTCTTTTTCTGTTGTTGTTTTGAGCATGTATAATCTTCAGAAGCATATATTTGGAGACCAAAGACTATTAGCACATCTCTTTGATTGACAGAACAGTTATTCATTCATTTATTGAAAGCTTTGACCTAATGGAGGGTAAATATAATTGAGACAATACTATTTCAGTTTGGGAATTGATCTGAAAAAAGCAAATCTTGTCACTTCAGAAAAATTAGTTATGTGTTAGTTTTGCTCTTAAAAATGTTTTAGTAGTTTTCCATTAACTGGAATTTTAGAAAGGCAATAACTGAACTTGTGTCTGAAAGCAAGGGAAAATACTTATTATATAAAGCTTTATATCGTATGTGGTAGCTACTGTAGCATTTCTCTTGTATGACAGTAATCTAGCCTGCAACATCTACTTGCAGTTTTGAAATTAACCTGTAATTTAGTCTTCACCCCAAATGACAAAAATTCAAATGACTCTGTGGGGTGCCAGAAGATGCACTGTAAACAGGGCTTAGGAAGGGGATAAGGTAGAGATCCATCAAGATAAGCTCATTTTCACTATGTCAGTATTACTGCAGTAAAATTAACACTTCTTCATTGTATTTTACTTTTTAGTAGAGCTTAAAACCTTAATCTAGATAAAATAGTAATTCAATCTAGGGCAACATAACATTTGTATAATAGACAAATGTTAGGACTTTTAACAGAAAATAAAAAGACTTTTTTCCTTTTGAAAACTGTTGGGGGTATCAAAAAATATTTTTTTCTCCATAAAGATTCTCATTAGTTGTACTTTGGTCCCTCTCTCTAGCCATGCCTCTTTATATAGTTCATACTCTTCTTTTCAAAAATCTCCCAATTTCTTATTCCAAATAGTGCCACCATATTAAGTTGAACAACAGTACTTTTCATAATGTGTAAATGGATGTACTGAACTGAAATGGGAGGTCCAGGGTGCTGATGCCATTGCCTTGCTCTGTACACCGAGTGGCCTAAATTAACATCCAGATGCCTCAGTTTCCTCATCTATTTAAAAATAAAGGGAAACGGTGTGTTGAGTTGCATCAATAATAGATCTCTACAGCTCTTCCCAGGTCTTGTATTTTGTAGCATTATTTTTCATATCTGTCATTTTTCCTTTTAAAGGGGAAAGAGTACTTTTCAAATACCCACTAGAATATACTTGCTCATTCTTGTTTAAGAAATGATGACTTAATGAAAATATCTTTTTATTTCGTAGTAGTCCAAGCCTTGAGAAATAATGTATCCTTACAGCCGCCTATTACATAACATCAGAGCATGCCATCATCTATTTGGACTGCCAATGGTGTCTGTGCCCTGAACATTTATAAATGAGGATTGCTTCTGTTACTTTTATTCCCGTTGTGACCTTGTGGTTTTCTACCTTAAATAAAGCTCAGTCGTGTACAGTTTGATTGGTCAGTGTACATGTTTCTAAACCATTACTGAAGTCCTAAAGTACATTAGATTTATTTTATTTATTGTTTTTTCGATGTTTCCAAGGGATGACTTACCTGCTGCTCTTGAAGTTGCCCTTGACTGCCATGAAAAGTATAAAGTATTACCAAGAATACATGATGTCTTATGCAGACTGATAGAGAAAGGCAAGACTGATCTCATTCAGAAAGGTTAGTCACCTTCTAATATCTTAATGTAGGTGGGTTTGTTTTTTTTTCTCTCTCTCTTGCTTATTTGATCTTAATTCATTGCTGTGAAAAGAAGAATTAACCAGGAGGGCAAGCACATTCAGAGAAACTTCATCAAACTTCGGAACTGAAAAGAAAAAGTTAGGGGATTTTTTTATATTATAAATATCTTTGATTTTAATAACTGTTCATTTTGAAAAGTGGCCCCTCTAATATTTTTGTGCTCTACTTCCCTTTATGAGGAATTTTTTCACCCTTATTTCCACCAGTTCTCTTTGAAGCTAGTCTTAGGTGCTTAATTGCCCATAAATGTATCCTGTTAGCTAAGGAAAATGACAGAAAATTGGTTGATATAGCTATAATTTTTAAGTTATTCTAAATATTTGTTTTTAAGCTATTTTCTTCTAATACTTTTTTTCTTTCCTCTCTAGTGATAGACTTTGTAAGCCAAGAACAAGGTGAAATGTCGATGCTCTATGATCTCTTCTTTGCCTTTCTACAAACAGGAAATTACAAAGAGGCCAAGAAGATCATTGAGGTGTGATTTTTAACTACAATATTCTAATTGTGCAGCTATTTAGACTCTTAATTAGAATACATTTAAAAAATTTTAACCTTTAATTACACTTGTTCTGATTCATGTTAATAGAATTCAATCCCAATAATGGGGGAAAAAAAGAAATCAGCCTGCTTCTTTATTGTATATAATTATAGTTCAGAAAAGGCAGTCTGGTTGTATATTGCATTTGTTTTCTCACTTTGTTAAATTCACTGTTATATATCAAAATGATATTTGCATATTAAATCTTGGATTGTGGAACAATTAAATTAAACTGGCATTCCTGGGTATAAAGTTGCTAATCCTCTTTGCCAAGGAATTCTTTGTTCTTAAAAGCAGGGAATTTAATTTGCTGCAGACCATGCTCAGATTTATTTGTAATGCTTGTCTACAAGTTAATCAGCCAAACAAGTGCTGTCTGCAACTGTTTGGCATTTAATTTAAATTTTCTTTTTCTTTTCTTTTTTTTTTTTTTTTTAACTCTGGTAATCAGCTTATGGGAAGTGGTAGGTGACAAACTTGGCCTGTTTAGGATTAGTGTATTTTATCTAGGCTTGATTGAAATTTTACTTACTGAAATTGATAAGTCAAAGGTGCTGATCAGACTAGAATTGAAGCTCAGGTGTTCCAATAATAGTGCTCAGAGGTGCTATAGGAGGAAATTATGTGGCTTCCTTTATATAATAAGCAAGGCTATAATAGAAGGCACCAAAGGCAGCAGAGTCAGTTCTCCTTTTGCCATCTGCTTGCTTGTGTAATAATAGATAAGTTACTAAACCTTTCTAAGTTTCCATTTCCTCATCTTTAAAAGGGAATATAATATCTGTTTTTAAGATTGAATCACACAGTGCATGTAAAACACCTTGCATGCTTCTTGGATTATGGTAGGTGATCAATAACTGGTAATTCTCTTTGCCCCTTAAAGGTAGTGACTGTATTGTCTTCTTTACTCATATAATTCACAATATGATGCTTATCATAAGGTACGTGCATGTGGCATGATTAGGGAATGGAAGACTGCCTTTTAATTACTTTTGAGTTTTGCCACCTTACAATATTATTGAGGTTAGTGCTTTAGGAATGGTTATTTGCTGATGACAGAATTTTCATAGTGGATGTGTATAAAATTGTATACACAATTTTAAAAAGAGTAATAAATAGCTTTACAGAACTCCTACAGTACTCTAGCATAGGATAGCAGGGTATGATATACTGTGAGAATATCCTGAAGCACATTGGGTTTTTTAATGTTTTACTGGAGGGGAATTAAAAATGTGCTCATTAAATGGGAACTTCTTCACCATTAAAATTCAAGACCTGTGAGGTTTCTCTTAGAGTCTTCTAAGGATTATTGGAAATACAAAAAAGTAATCAAAATTAATAAACTAGGACCATATCAGCATAGGTCAGAATCTTGTAAGTACTGAACAACATTTTTTTAAATCATTCCAAAAGCAGTAGTGTCTTATCAATGGGTAGATTCACTACTGTTGAATTTCCAAAGCTAAATATACAATAGAACTTGTTTATATTTTAAGAACTGAGAGATCACAAGAGGAAACACTCATAAAAATGCTCACATTAAATGAAGAAAGATATAGTCCAGATTCAATGTGTAGTATGATCTATTTTGTTTTAAAGAGGAGCCAGTATACATATGTATTATTTATAATACTTTTAACATAGTGTTTTATTTTATTTCTACACATGGATTATTGCAGGAGAATGGAATTATAGCTGGTGTTTTTCTTTTTTTACTTCTTGTATTTTCTGAGTTTTATAATGAGCATCTCTATTCTTCCCAAAAAGACAAAAGAAAGAGATGAGGGAAAAGTGAATCAGACTAAGTTTAAATCCTCAAGTAGCAAATGGGATTCTCCTTGAACATAAGATTACTATATGAAGATTAACTGCTGTAGAAGACTGAGAAAGGTTAGCTGCTATGAGAAAGGTATACATAGTTCTCAGAGTTAAAGAGTGAAACTTACTCCCAGTGTCTAAAATTAGATAAGACTTTCTGGAGGAAATGCATACACCTGGGGCTTGATGGCTGTGGTAACACTGACATTCAGGAGTTTGAAGGGTTTGCATAGAAGAAATGCCATGAGCAAAGAAATAGAAAAGGAAAATCTGTAAGTAATTCATTTGTCCTGGCCTATAGAGTTTGTGAGAAATCTTTTAGAAGAATAGATTGTTGCCAGATCATAGAGTCCCTTCAATGTCAAAATAAGGAGGTTGGAGAAATGTAAACTAGCAGAATGATATAGGATGGTTTAAAGGGAGTTTGAGACAGTAAGATGTGATAATGATCTGAATTAAGATAATGGTTGTGAAGATTTTTAAAGACCTTTTACTCAGTCACCTCAAATGATATCTGATAATTGCAGTAGAATGACCGTGGTTAGCAGAAAGTAGAGTGAATTAACAGAGGCATGAGATAAGCTAGGCTCTCGCTTAAATCTGATGTAGCATTGCCCATCATGACTCTTGACTGTTGGCCCCTGGAACATCCTGAATGACACCCTTTAACTAAGGCGCTTGATAACATTCGCATGGCTTCCTGGTTTGATCAGTTTCTTCTTTTTCCCTCCTCCCTCCATCCATCCATCCATCCATCATAACTGTTACAGTGTACTTGAAGGGGTATTAATTTTAAAATTAATATTAAAAATGTGAAAATTTCTGCATGAGACACTGTTATAGAGAGAAAGGACCTATTTCAGACTTGGTGTTTCTGAGAAATTTGAGGTGAGAACTGAAGGATGAATCAGGAGCCAGCCACATAGTACGTGATTCATAGTAGCACAGACTGGACTAAAACCCGACCTCCTGAATAGTTCAGCTCTCCTTTTGCTGCAAATTATGGTATTCTGTGAGCAAAAACTTGACTTCATTCTTTTAGTCAAATACCTTTTAAGGTACTTCAGTCACTTCTCAGGAAGGGAGTGTTGCAGGTCTTTTAAATAAAGTAACAAACACTTTTTGGATAATTCATTCTGTTTCAAGACCAGATGTTAAATCTAGGGAGAGATGATACAGGCAAATATGAAAAATTAAATAGTGATATGAAATGTTAAATAACCACATTAAAGGTTTCTATAAAGAAATATGTTATTTAATTTTAGCCTAAGCCCTCTGGGCAGTTTAGTAGTCACTTACTGAGGACTTGTCATATGCCAGGCATTGCTAGGCTCTCAGGGTACAAACACAAAGATGAGTAAGATTTTGCATTAAACTTTGCATTTCTTATTCTAATTTCTTCTCCTGAGAATCAAACTTAGATTACCAGCTAAACAGTATAACTAGTATTGAGAAGCACATTTATACTTCTCAAATGGTTTTCATGTACATCTTCATAGAAGCGTCACAAAACTCTGAGAAGTACTTAAGGCAAAGAAACTGAAGTTCAGAGCATGGAGCTTGTTGAAATTTGAAGTTAGGCCCCTCATTTTACATTTTCTGTTGGTTTCCTTACACTATCTCTATGTCCATGATCTCCTGACTCCTCAATATCTGAACTACCAAAACAGATCATCTTGTCTCGAGTTATTCTTTCTTGACATTTGGGGCTGGGCGGGGTGGGGGTGGGGGGGGCGGCAACTATCTAACCAGACATTAAGACTTAAATCTCTAAAGCTAGTTTAACTTTCTTCATATCTGATGTTTCCCTTCCATCCCCATCCAGTCACCACACTGCAGCCAGAGTATATTTGCTATCTTCTTACTGGGGAAGCTCTCCACCCCCTTTCTTTTAATGGCTTTTGGTTTAAGACCAAAAGTTTGGATTACAGTGATCTTCCCATCTTTCCTACTCTTCCTTTTGTTGTTTAGTAGATCAAACTCAGGGTTTTATCCCCATTTGCCCATAAACCAGGATGGATTTTAGAACAGTTTTTTGTTGGTGGTGGTGGGGGGCTGTTTTTGTTTTAGATTTTCTTCAATATTTTATTTATATAGAAATACTTAAATGAATAGCACCATTACATAAGTTTTACCTTTATTATGTAGAACTTTAAATGTCAGAAAAATGAAACTCTTGATACAATTTCAAATCTTGTCTCAATACATATATTATTAGTATTTGACCGTGAGGTTAAAGGCCCTTTATCATAAAATATACTTTGCTTTTAAACTTTGCTCGGTAAAGTACATTTAAGCTCAAGTAACACATATTTTCTTCTATATTATTACAGAAAATGGAAATGTATAAACATCTCAAAAGGAACTGTTGATGCTTTCTAACATTTGTATAAATAGAATTCAGTGCAGGTTATAAAAATTCTGTTGCACCACTATAGTTTTAGTACTTTTATTTTAATACATTTGTTTACCACTTGTTTATGTATATGTAGGTGATGTTACTTGTGGGTGATTTTTTCTGACCTACCAAATTCCAAGAGATGACAGTTTTCATACAAATTCATACCCCTCTCTCATGAATTAGTTTACTTAGTATCTTCGATAATACCTAGTTAAGTAGATCATATTTAGTTTATGATAGACTTGCTAAGCCATATCTTTGACATTATTAGGCATGATCTTTGAGTCTGCTTTTGAAGATTTTTAAGGAAAGGACAAATGTTGAAAGGTTTAGGGGGCGGATGTGGCTCAAATGGTAGGGCGTCCGTCTCCCATATGGAGGGACCTGGGTTCGATCCCTGGGACCTCCCGGTAAAAAAAAAAAAAAGAAAAACAAGAAAGGTTTAGTAATTGCCCCAATACCCATTTTCCTCCCTTGCTTTCCTAGTTATGGGGCTAAATAGTTGGGTTGAGTGTTTTTTTTGGTTGTTTGTCCCCTTTCCTCCCTTATACTGCTACCACCATTGCCACCTAGAGGACATAAGGCTATGATGATTTGTTTTGGTGGGGGTTTTTTTGTTTGTTTTGTTTGGTTTTCCATTTTTCATTTCCAGCAGCAGCAGCAAGAAAAATCAAAACAGGTGAAAATTTTTATTCTTTGGGTTAAATTTAAAATGATCTTCCTTGAGATAGTTTGAAACACAGGCAAAATGTCATTTCTTTTCACTTTATAAGGTAATAATTGCTTGGTATATATTTTTAGTAATATACATAGAAGCTTATTATGAGACCACCAATTTACAGCAGAGTAATGTACTGAAATTAGAGTAAAGTAATGAAAATGACTTTTTCTTTTTAATTTTTTTAAAGAGGTACTGGAGATCAAACCTGGGACCTCATACATGGGAAGCAGGCACTCAACCACTGAGTTATACCCGCTCCCCTGAAAATGATTTTTGACTTTGGATTACTTTTTCCCCTCTATACAACTATACCTAGTACTGAATTACAACTGTAGAAAGTTTTGAAGCATAGTAACTCAGGTGAAAACAGTTTTTAAAAATTGTAATAATTATTTTATACTCACTGACCATTAAATAGATTGTATGTAGCAAAAGCAGAAAAACTTATTAGAGAGGAAGTCACTGTTTCAAGTAAGCATTAACTGGTTTTCAATAAATTATAATTACATCCCAATTAGAATTCTCTTCTCCATATTTTTATTACATGTTCTTTCTATTTCTGCCTTTAGCTTGCACTGTTTAAAATTCGGTAAGATGTTGAGAGAAGCCAGAAATGTAGGCTATTACAGAAGCCTAAAAGATTTAGTTAATCTGACCTAGATGTTCTTTTGGGGATTGAGATTCATACGTGAAAACAGTTCTCAATTTCAAAATGAAACATAGGAATATCTGCTGTATAAGTCAGCTGTCCTGCCAGTGACAGGCAGATTAATCAGCTGCAAAGAGGAGGCATTTGCCATAAAAGTTGTGCTATTTAGATCATTGCCATTGGATCAGCAGTAATATTGAAAGTTGTAAGTAAGTGAATATAGCCTTTGCATTTTGCCATGTTCTAAAGAGGATTATCTACTGTTTTTTCAAGTTTTTTTTTGTATACAATATTATGTAAGACAAAACAGGTACTGTAAGAAAATCCTTGAGTAGAAATTGTTCAGATGTATGTGTTGGTGATATTTGATAATATATTTCAATAATTAATTTATTCCACATTTATTTATTGCATCCCAAAATGTGGAAGCTTAAACAGATAAAATGAGAATTCTCATACAACTTTTATGAATTCTCATAAAGTAGGAGAAAAAAACTCCTACTTTACCAATTTTTCTGTCTTTTTACCAGAGCTACAAGTTGTTAGTTTCTGCTTCAGTTGTTAAGTTAGCACTGTCCAATGTTAATTTAAAAAAATTATAATGGGCACTTGTAAATAAGAGATCAGATTCAAAGGATACCTGGTTTCATCTACAGAGCTGAGTGGAGAGAGAAGTATAGGTACCTTCTCTAGACTTAGAGCAGCCAGAGCTAATGAGTATGTAGTTTTATCGTAATGCTTTGATTGAAATGTAGTAGTTAATGGTGAAGCCTTCTTACAGATGATGAAAATACTATAGTTAGAGTAACAAATCCTTGGAATTATGTTGAAATGATTTGCCTTTTATTCCAATATCCAAAATTGTAAAATAATTGCTTTGAAGCCAGAATCATTGACTGAACTTTAGTAATTCCTAATTGAAGATATAAGATATGTTTCATTTATTGAAATAAACTAGGCTATCGAGTAATTTTAAGTACTTAGCTTGTTTTACTCTTTAGGTACAAGGGAAGCATTTGTGGTAATCATTAGTGTTCTTTTATTACTGTAAATTTTACAAAGCCTGTTTCTTTTCAAAATAAAAGGCACTGGTTTATTGTTTTGACAATTGAAGTGTTAATAATTCTGTGTAACACATAATAAGATTTGCCTCTTGAATTTGTTTGGATCTCTGATATATGTATGATGCGTGTGGAAGGAGGGTGAGTGCATTTGATTTTACGTATTTTAGAGTTACTTAGTTCATCGCTTCAAGGATTTATTTTCAAACTGACGAAAGCTCAACCATTATATTAATTAAGGATTATGGAATGAACATTGACCTGTAAAGCAGCATTTTGAGATAACCTGAATCTTCTTCTAAACACAGGTTAAATATAGGTTGAGTTTTATGCTCTGTTCTAATCCTAATTAAAGGTCTTTGATAACTGTGGTATTAAGTTATAGGTTTCTTTTATTATACATGTTTGGGAAGGACGCTATGAATTCATTAGAAGGAAAACTATCTTTGAGGATAACTTAACATTTAGCTGAAAGCCTTACCTTGTGTGTTATACGATTATTGTATTTTACAGACTCCAGGCATTAGAGCTCGCCCTACAAGACTGCAGTGGTTTTGCGATAGATGTATTTCAAGTAACCAGGTTTGTGTTTAATTTCTGATGTCTTAAGCACCTAAAACTGAATAGAATGCAGTTGTGCAACATGGGATGTGCATTTGGGGATTTCAGGGGATATATAGCATTATGGAAAAAGTGTTATCTTGGTTGTTTTCCAAATAAGCAGTATCTTAATTCTCGTTCCTGAGGTACAATAGTTAACTTGGGCAGTGAAGATTTTAACTTGTGTTATTCTAGTTGTTGACCTGGGCTGGGTAATCATGTTTCCTTGCCAATTTAAACCAGCATTAGTCCCTAAAGACTAATTGGAATTGTTGCTTGATGGAGTCCACTGGAATTTCTTCTTAAGCTCTCCTCTGGTACAGATCACATCACACCAAGTAAAAGCCATGGGGAAGAGGAGTGTAGCATTTGGGTGGAGGCGTCTTCATTCATTTAGGATATACTCATTGACTTCTCCCCACCCTGTTCTCCACCTCAAATATCTTTATAGTCTCCAAAATGCACCTTTGTGGAGGGAGGTTCCCTCAACCACGTGGCTGTTCATGTTGTGTTCTCAACTCCAAGGTGTCCTTCGGCCCTTTTGCTTTTGAAGTAAAGCTGATTTGCCATTTGGGTGATGCTGATTTGATGGAAAATCAACTGAGATTTATCAGCTATAAAATAAGTCTTTTACTCAATCTAGACCCATCTGTTAATCTTATTTTTAAGGTTGAAACCCTGGAAAAATTAGTGGAGCTGACACAGAAGCTATTTGAATGTGATAGAGACCAGATGTACTACAATCTGCTAAAACTATATAGTAAGTGATAAGTATTCCTCATGGTTTCATTTTGAGAATTTATTCCATTGAAGGCACTGGCAGGAAAGGAGTATCAGGCTTTGAAGAAGCTCCAGGATTATCAAATACCAGGTCCTCAGTAGAGGCTCAATGAGAGACCAGCTCAGACTTTTTCATAAAATGTTATTTTGTGTCACTAGACATTGTACAATCTTCATAGCTTCTGACATTTTTATTTGCAGTAATGAGAAGGTGAGAGAAAATTTTCATCGGAGCCACAGAATTTAAAAGGACTTTTGGAGAAAGACTATTCTTTTTCTTCTTTTATTTAAATCCTCAAATGTATTAATCACTTCTGCAAGTAACCATCGACACTTTCCTGTGTATAGATCTTTTTCCAGAAAAGTGCATATCCATTACAAACTATATGTTTTGAACTCAAGGATATAAAACATTTTTTCTACCTTTTATCACCTTTAAGTAACTAAATTAATACATCTCTATTATCAAATAATGCTGTAGTAAGTTTATAGCGGTTTACACACTTGGGGACTTTATATATAGTCTTGTAGGTTATTTGGGTAGAGAGGAACAACAGAAATGTCAGTGACTTTTCCCTGGTTGTTTTCTAGATATTTGATCTAGATTTATTGCTCTCTTTTTCCCATAGCAAATTTTCCTTTACTGGACAGCAATGAATTGATTCATTTGTCTTTTTGAAATCTATGCATTTAAGCATTTATATCATTGGAAGCGTTATCTTATTTATATCTTGATGGTGTAAGTAACATGAGCCATACCTGCTTTAAAATGGACATGCCAGTTGTTAGTTGCTTTGAAGTACAGACTTCAGGCATTAGAGCTTGCCCTACAAGACCTTAGTGATTTCACAATGTAATTATTAAAACTTTGGCTTGAGTGATGATCAATTCTAGTACACAATGCTGAGGTTGGCATTGAATGATAGAATTAAAAGCCTGGGCAAGTAGATTTACCTCAAGTGGTTGAGTGCCTGCTTCCCATGTACGAGGTCCCGGGTTTGACCCCTGGTACCTCCTAAAACAGTTTAACAAACAAACAAAAAACTAACTCTCATTGGGGAGTGGATATAGCTCAGTGGTTGAGTGCCTGCTTCCCATGTACAAGGTCCTGGGTTCAATCCCCAGTACCTCCTTAAAAAAAAAACAAAAATGCCTGTTTTAGGCATTTAATCTTTAATTGTGGTTTACATATAACCTGTATCCCAGTGCTAACTGCCACCCCCCTTTCTTTTAGTTTTAAAGAACTATTTCATATTTAAATACAAATTTTATCCAAAGTTTTAAAAAAAATTACCTGGATTTATGTGTTCAGGTGAGTCTCATAGTCCCCATAGAAGACTACTGAAGCTTTCATAGGGGGGGAAAAACCTTTGAAGTCCTTACTATGCTAGCATTATAGTAGACACTGCATATAGAAAAATAGTGCTCTAGTGAAAGACTTAGGCACATAACCAAGACTTAAAGGGTAAGAACAACTGTAAGACAATACTTGAGGACCAGTGGTAGTCTAGGGAGAGGTGAGAGGTGGCCAGCCTCACAGACTTCTTTTTCCTATTCCGATGAACTTTTGCTTTCTTCTTTTTCAGTTTTTTTAAAAAAAGAAAAAAAATGTTTTCTTAAAATTTCCTCGGGATAGATAGCCTCTGAGGTATAATACCATTCTCTTCTCCTTAATCTCCTCCATCGATTTGATTGGGTGCCTCTCTCCAGTTTCTTCTTGGTCTGTGTATTGTGAGCCAGTGGTCTGAGGAACTCTGCAGAATGTGGGTACCTCTTTTGAGGCTGAAAGCCAGTAAAATCCTTATAGGATACTTTTGAATACTTCCCGCCTCCTCTAGGATGATAAATAAATGATCTGGTTCTGATAGCCCTAATGCTTTCCTTTCTGAAGACAGCAAGCAAACTCCCCCCTTTCGTGGCTCTCTGTCCATTTTGCCCTCTGACCACTACTTAAACATTGTTTCATAATTTATAAAACACTATAGGCTTCAGTATATTTTAAAACAAACATTCATTATGTGATGATGTGAAATGTGGTCCTCTTGCTTTGAAAAATCCACGTTTTGGTGGATTTCTCAAAAAATAATTTGTTTGACTTACCTGGATTTTTTATGAGCTGTTCTTTTTCATGATGTAATTTTAGCCTGTGGAAAGGATTGACTTAATTATTTTAGGTATTTGTTGAAGAGCAATTTTCCTTTGTTTTAAAACAGGGTCTCTCATCTATGCACATACACACACACACTTCCTTTTGTTATAGAATACAGAAATGTGCACAAAACCAAGATATACAGCTTAATGGTCAGAGCCAACACCCATGTAAACATAACCCAGTATAAGAAAGTAATACTAGTTATACTAAAACTGCTTCCATTTTCCATTGATTCAATGTAATATGATATCCATACATGATCTGTTTATAAGAATCTGTAATAATTCAGACTTTACTTCTATCTTTTTCAGTGCGTTTTGACATTACATTGTGACAGGCTTGCAAAATCAGGTCTTAGGAGCCACAACAAAAGTTACATGAATGAGACAAACTCCCTTTGCCTGCATAAGGAGCATTCTGTTATTTCTAAATGACAATTTTTTCACCTTCTTACCAAACATTTTCTTATTTTCTAAACATGTAAATTTTATTTTTATATAGAAGTATGGTTTTTTTCTTTATATAAAGTACTATATCCAAGAATAAAGCTACCTTAAATTTATAATTTGCCAACAAAAATTCTTTAAATCTATTTTTTAAAAAAACTTACAACCTCAGGATTTATTCTACCTCAGAAGATATTTTGTGTAATTTTCTTCAAAATTTTATGGCCTTTGGCTTTTCTTTTTATACAGATACTCAGAGCAAAATGTGAAAATATTGTGTTTACCCCCCTTTCCCCACCTTTGTCAACAATTGTCATTTGGCCATCCTTCCAGTCCTTTCTTTCTACTTTTATATCCATATATTTTTACATATGCATCTATATTTTGATTGTTTTGCTCATGCTCTTCATAGTGTTCTGTGGCTTCCCTTTTTTGCTTAACAATATGACATAAATCCACAGGAAACAGAGGATAAATGCTTGGGTTTGCTCCTTTTTATGTATGAAAAAATAAAATTGTAATTAAATTTTATTAAAATAGTAATTAAATTTTATTGAAGTATATCATTCATACATGAACATACATAAACAATAAATGTATAGTAAAATGTGTGAATTTACAAAGCAAACATGATGCATATATATCATCATACAAGGCTCCCATACATCTCTCCACCACCAACACCTTGCATTGTTGTGAAACACTTGTTTACAAACTATGAAAGTGCATCATCAAAATATTACTACTAACTATAGCCTGTGTCTTAAATTTGTTGTATTTTTCCCCCAACCCACTTGATTATTAACATCCTATATTAGAATTGTATATATAGGAGAAAATATTCTCATATTTCTCCTCTTAACCACAGTCCATCTTTCACCACTGGATTCCCTGTATTATACAGTCCCATGTTTTATACAATCCATTCAAAGTTTACACTCAGTGAATGTTACTTTCATCACTGAGTTATGCTGTCGTCACCTCAGTCAATTTTAGAACGTTTTATTCCTCTGCAAGGAAAAATCCCATATCCCCTTATTACCCCCCATTGTTGTCCCTTAGTAATTGAAAATATATCTTCTTGCCATTGCTGCAAAATATTACAATATTACTCTTAACTATCATCCATATATTAAATTAGTTGTAATTTTTCTGTGTATAACCATATTCTTAGCACTTTATAAAAGAGCATTTTTATATTTATGTGATTAATCACAATCTTCATCTACCACCGAAATCACTATGTTATACATACCCTAGTTTATTCTCTAGTTTCCTTACAATTGACGTTTACTTCCACATACTACCCCTTTCAGCCACAATCACGGTTATAAATGTAATTACTATTTTTTAAAGTAATGATCTGGTGTCCTTGCAACATCCAAAGTTGATCAGTGCAATTTTTTTTTTTTTTTTTTACATAATACCTGTCCAGACCTGGAACCCTTATTTTCCAGGGAAATGATATTTAGACACCACTATCAGGTGATTAACAAATGGTAGATTTGGAAATTATCTCATCATATCAGTAATGTAAATTAAAGCCCTGAACTAGGACTCTTCATCTCTTACTTTAGTACCGTAGTGTACAATGCGGGAAGTGCCAACTGCTACACTCTGGTCATATAGCCTTAAAATGTAACCCTACAGCCATGCTCTGTTCATTTAAAATTCACTAATAGTGGTTTTTTTTTTTAAAGATTTATTTTTGTTTATTTATCCCCCCCTTGCTGCTTGTGCTTGCTGTGTCCATTTGCTTTTTTGTGTTTTTCTGTGTCTGCTTGTCTCCCTTTGTTGAGTCATCTTGCTGCGTTGGCTCACCGGGCTGTGGGAGCCGGCTTGCCTTCACCAGGAGGCCCTGGAAAACAAACCCAGGGCCTCCCATGTGGTAAACGGGAGCCCAACCAGTTGAGCCACAGCCGCTTCCCTAATAGTGTTAAGAGTTAAGTGTTAATAGCATAAGAGTTCTTAGAGATCATTTAAAGAGGGAACCAGGAAAGGGATGTAATTATAAAGGCAGAGTCACAGCCCAGGTTTGTGGCTGTTTGTTTATTCAAATAACAACTATGATCGTTGTTCCCTCAATAGAAGGAATTTTAAGCTGAAAGACTTATTATATAAGAAAGGCATGGCCCTTCTGTGCCTTCTTGAGATTTTATACACTGCTGCAGTATGATTCCATTTATATAAAATGTAAGTATAGATCAATTTATAAAGATAAATATATATATATCTATATGTATACACTATTGCAGATTTTGACCTACTGATTGGTTTGAGTGCCTCAAATTTTTACTATATATTTTGTGATCCAAGTACATATGCAAGAAAATTTTTCTCTTAAGCATGTATTTATGCGTGTGTATTAACTAAGTTATTTCATGTTATTTTACGTAATCTAATTCTCATCTGTATTTTGAAAGATTTTCTTCTTACAAGTCATTAGTCCATTTCAATAGGTGCAGCTCTGTAATGTCTTTGTCCTTCCAAAGTAGGAGCTTTTAAAAAAAAATTGAGTATGTTTTTTGTAAGAAGAAAATTATCTTCCTAAAATTCCTTCACTCTAAAGACATAAAATTATGAATCATCCACCCACCTTTTTCTTCAGTGTTTGAGATAGTTTTGTGAGTTTAAAAATAAATCCCTTATAAAAGTCTCTAGGCAGTGTTCTTAACAGTTCTTGGCAACCCCTGTAACTGTCTTCCTCAAAGTCCACAAGTACCTTTTAGCCCTAAGCTGAAGCCTTTCTCTTTCTACAGAAAGAAGATTCTTGGGTTTGGATCTTCATTCTTCTTTTTCTTTCTTTTTAATTTAATCAAGTTAGTTTTATACTTTCACATGAAAAAATTACTCAAATTTTTATAGTATATGCAAACATTTTAATAAAGGTAAAACATAATTTTTCCTTTATTAAATGGCAGTCTTATTTTGAAAACTGTAAATTTAAGGGCTTTATTACTTGAACTGATTTTATTACCAATGTATGTATAAAGCCATTCTGAACTTTGGGATAATTTCTACTATTAGGGCCTATGTGAAAGTTTAGGCTGCAGTATACATGTGACAAGGGGAAGTTTTCCTCTTCATTATTTACTTTCTTCTTTATTGCTGTTACAGATTTCTAATAGAATGTTCTGCTTTTTGTGCTTTGAGTTCTGTACTTCCAGTCTTCATTAGTTATCAAAAAACTTTGCTTTTCAGTTTTAGGGGAAGTTTTAGGGAAAAGCACATTTTTAGTGTATTGGTATTTTTACTCTGAAATATTGGGGAACAATTTTATTCATGTTTTCTGGTATGTTTGTGCTATAATACAAACGAGGTATTAAGTTAAATGATGTGGTCTTTTCTTCTACACATCTGTTAGAATGTTTAAAAACGTTTTGCTTCTTAGTTTCTGCTGTTTGTGAAAACTGGTTTATCACGTAGAGGCTTTTCATTGTGAAGGAATCTTCTTCTTCAATCTCCAGCAAACTTCCTGTCCCCGTCTAACACTTAGGCTGATAACATTATTTGATGAGATAAGAAGTCTAAGAAGATATAATCTATCACACACTGTCATAAAAATTCAACAGAAGAGACACAGTTTTCTCTACTCAACCAAATATTTTCATGAATTCTATTTAGTATATTCATCAATTCTACCTACTCACATTTTACAGAAATGAATGGTGACTGGCAAAGTGCTGATGCTGTCTGGAATAAAATGCAAGAAGAAAATATTATTCCTCGTGAGAAGACGTTACGGTTATTGGCAGAAATACTTAAAAACAGTAATCAGGAGGTTCCATTTGACGTACCTGAGGTAATTTGTTTTTAACTGTAAGCGAAACAGATTTTGTTTTCAGTATAACTTTAAGTCATAGATTAGCCCAGTTTTATACTGTATTTACCATTTGGTATTTAAATGATTTTGTTTTTAAGTTGTGGTATGAGGATGAAAAACAATCCCTGAATTCTTCATCAACCTCATCTGTAGAAAGTAATTTCCAGAAACAATTACTGAATGCCTGCCAAAAGAAGCAAAGTAAAGGTAAACATGTACTCTGGGGTCTTTCTAATAGCAATGTGGGACCTAAGCCCAGCAAATTAGAAGTGCTGTAGAATATAGATGGAACTTAAATCTTGTGGATTAATTTTTTCTTTCATACTTTTTATTAAGAAAGACATTTTGGGGCATTTGGGAAATTTAAATATTGATTGAGTGGTAGGTGTGATATTAAGGAAATACTCTTATTTTTATTAGATAAGATAATATTATTTGATTTATAGAAAATTGTCCTTAAATTTTGAAATCCATAGTGAAGTATTGAGTGATGAAAAAAATAATTTCTATAATTTATTTTAAAATACTTAAGCTGTAAGAGAACAAAGATAAAGCAAATCTCTCTAAATGTTTATGATAAATGTAGGTTATGAGTGTGTAAGGGGGTCATTGTACAATTCTTTACACTGTCTTTGCATTTGAAAATTTTCATAACAAAAACTCAAATTGGCATACATTTTATAATTTTTTTTTTTTTTTTCCCCGCGCCTTTCCTGTTTTTTTCCTTCTCTCTCCTCCTAATACACACTTTTTAGTAAGGGGAGTACCATGATGTCGCTCTAGCCCGGCCCCTGTAGACAAGACCACGTGGCCTGCTGTTGAATCGAGAGCAGGAACTGTTATAGTTTGTGGTCTGCGCACGGTAGCCATAGTATGATCATAAATTTTTTTGACAACTTTTATTTGACAGCAAAAAAGGATTAAGAAATCACCTGCCATACTAGTGCCTATTGAAGTGATCAAGCAGTATCTCAGCGTTGGAGGCAGGACATGAGCTGTGTTCTTGCTTTTCTTCCCTTTGTCTAGTGGGAAATCTTCCTGACAGCATCCCTACCTCTGTTTTGACCACTTTGAAATTTTTCTTAATTTAAAAATTTTACTATCTTTAATCCTCTGATATAAGCTTCCCTGTTGGATTCATTTAGATTTTGTTATACCCTCCCCAAATCGTATTTTACTCTTGTTTCCCTTATTTTTTTTAATTTTCTCTCCATAGATTACTGCGATTATCTTTAATTCCTTCAGTTTTTATGTAGATTTCAAGTATATTTTATTATAAGTAAGCCATTAAGGAAATAAGTGCAGCAATTTTTGTTTCATTTTAGTATTGATAGTTTGGAGACTAGAGCTGAATTCATCAGTGGAAAGGAATCAACTTAGAAACCTATAGAACCTTTTAATTTCCTGATATAACTAGAAATTTTATCATACTGACAAGTGTAGGAAGTAGGAATAAACTTAAATTCTTATAAAGCTTTATCAATTACCCAAGTTTGCTTTTTATTCTTTTATATTATTATTCTGAGTCCTATCCTTTTGCTACATATTCATTGTGACGGTCCTTGAGTCTTTCACCATATATTTCATTTCTATCCTCTTTCAATCTAACTTTAATGCGGAACAAATCATTGCGAAACGATTGCAGGGTAAGTCCACATTCCCTTGCCTGGCAACCAACAGTCTACTGTCTAGCTTCAAATTTCAAATCAAATCTTTATGACCACTTTCATGTCATACGATGAGAAAATACCTGACATCTGAAGTACTTTAGAGAATTTTGTAATCAACTGTCAAATTTTACTAGGATATGAATGTGAAAATTCATTAGAATCTTTTATATTTAATTATTTGGCTTTCATTTTAATATTCTTGGATAACAGGAAAAAGGAACTTGCATGCTATTGAGTAATTGCAGCACAGCCATAGGGACATATTCTATACAAAGAATTTCTATTATTACAGATTTATTTTAAAAATTAAACAAATTCCCAGTATTCTATTTAGAAATATTTTTCAGTGCATTTTAACCAAGTTAAAATAGCAATTTTTAAATCTTTGTATAATGTCCATATTTTGAAAAATACATGATGACTGATTTCCTGAGCACAAAAGCATAAAGTTCTTGATCTGATGAGTTTTTAGAATTTGAAAGCTTGATTAGAAGTAATTTTCTTTCCCCAAGCATTGTGACCTTCATCTTGTTAAAACTAAATATAAAATTATCATTTTCAATTTATTTCTTTGAAAATATTAAACCAGCAAACTAAATATAATGTAGTTTTCTTCCTAAATGTGGGAGTAAACTCCTATTCAAGTTTTAATAAGCAATTTACATCTATCTAGTTGGTTTCATCCTGGTAGTTTTCTTCAGCAATTTTAGTTACTTTTGTATACATCTCAGGATTCAAATGCTTAGGAAAACATGATTGCTTTGAAAATTAAGTGATTGTATTAGTTAGTGCTTTATTACATTTCTGATAGCTCAATCTAGATAAAGAGGTGTGATTTTCATGCCAGAAACAAACCTGTGGTGGTGATTTAGACAGTGGCACTATTTTTTTTTTTTTTTTTTTTT
>JAQZBX010010949.1:0-11513 GCA_029593785.1 Cabassous unicinctus | reverse complement strand
ATAGTAGAATTCCTACTTTGTTGGTTTTAATGTCTTATCACTCTACTTTCTGCCAGTGTCCTGGCACATAAAGTTGTTTGCAAACATGAAGATTTGATGCAAGGCACTTGTTAATTAATGACTGACAGGGATTTATTTTTGGAAGGCTTATTTAAAATCTGACTTACTTGTGCTACTCACAAAGTCACTTTCATTTGCCCAAACTATTATACTTATTTAAGATGCAAATATAAATATTTCATGCCTTTTCTTTCTTTTTGACCCTGAATTTAACTTGAAGGAACAACTGGATTTTTCGAGTTTGCTCCTTCAGTTCCATTGAGGAGCTAATGCAAATTCCTTATAAATACAAGCATAACAATTTCTCCTTGTTCAGAAACCTCTAAGTTGGTTCAGAATGTTCTTCAGGTTGATTCCTAGTTGTGTGTTCTTTATTTCCTTACATTGAGCCTTATATCCATAGAAGGATGTACATGATAGTTCAGTTATGCCCCATTTTTTTGTGTGTGATTTGTTTATATACACAAGAGAGTGGATTGTAGTTTCAGTTGGATGTTTATAGCCAGGCAATTTTATTTCAGAAAAGTAAGTGACTGAAAAGTATAGTTACTTCTCTGTTCGTAACATCTTTTCATTCACTGACAGTTATTGTGAACAAGTGAAATAAAACTGTTAATCAGTCAAACAAATGTTGCTTAGTTTACTTGTTAGATATCTGTATGTTTGAAAATTGTATGTTTTTATATAAGTCCTGTCGTAGCCAAATAATTTGATCTCCTAATTTTAGAATTATAGGCTATATTCACTTTAATGCTATTGTGCTGAAATGTTAACCATTGTAACCACCCACTTACAGATTAAAGATTGCTTTAAAATGTATCTGTTCCTCCTCTCAATCTAAATTATACCTCTGGTTTATTTGGACTTTAACACATTTTGCAATTTATTTTGAAACTGGTTTCTATCTTTGACAAAATCAGAAGAGCTACTTCTCATTTTTATTGGTATGAAAATAACTTACCTACTTTAGAAAACTAGAGTGAAAAAAAATTTTAAAGGGAACTCTTTCAGGTGCCATCCATTTGAATTAAGTAGTGTTTCTTTGTCTTTAGAAGATAGAAGACTAACAACATCTGCCTATTCAGTCTACTTGTTTGTCTCTTTAGGTGGTAAGGTTGGATGGCTACTAAAGAAACAGAAATATGTGGGTTTGGATATTTGTTTTAGGTTTTTTTCTCCCCTCCCTTCTGCCATTTCAGAATAATGTCATCTCATTTTTTGTTTTTTGTCTTTTTCTTTTAGTTGCATATGATATTTTCCTGGAAGCACAAAGTCAAAATATTAAGTTTAACAGTAGAACTTATGGCAGTCTTATAAAATTACTATTGTGGAAGGATAATTTTACAGAAGCAATGCAAGTGAAAAATGTGTAAGTATTACCTATCATATCAGTAGTCCATTTAAAGTGAGTCCTCTCACTTTAAAAATTATTGGCTACCCCTAGGATTTTTCTAATGATGTGTTATTGTAGTTGCAGTTGCTTGATTATCCTCACCTACTCATAAAAATTATGTGATGAAATGGTTAACCAATTTTATGTTTGTTTGTTTTTTTTTAACTTGTAGAAAATACAACTGTTACTAGTCCTATGTAGAAAAGTACATTTTTTTAATATACCTTAAACCATTCACTTAAGATGTCCATATACAGAAAAGTAACTTCTTATCTTATTCTGTTTCTTGTTAGGTAAATAAAGCCTTGTACCTTTTTTGTTGGGAACAGTGCAATATAATGAAAACACCAAGGGCTTTGGACTTAGAGTAGGTCTTGAATCTTATGTAAGATCTGTGATCTTGGGAAAATTACTTACACCCTCTGAGCCTCAGTTTTTCCTCTATATGATAAGTAGATGATACTATTGCTTACATTAAAAGTCTCTTCTTGGTACTGAAGGAGGTAGAATGAGTAGAGAAAACTTTATATACTCAACATATTTTAGATGACTTTTCCCTCTTCCCTTCTGTTGTGTTTGTGTCTGTGTGTGTGTTTCCCTTTCTGGTGGTATTGATGGTAGTGATTTTGCCTTTCTGACTAGTTCCCTAGATTAAAATACTTTGCTAATCAGAACAAGAATAAAGGTTCATTGAGTGGTGTCCAGTTACCTTCACCCCATCTGTTGTCTTACTCCCTAGGGGCTATCTTGACAACTTGAGTTATTAATCAGAAAGGGCCCTGGAAAGAAGTAGATCAAAGGTCACCTGCCTTGGAATATAGACATGGCCTGTCTATGGGTCAGTAGCTTTATTTTCCATGGAAAAGGTCAGCCTTTTCTTAGTAATTCTAAGCTCTGAAAGAATCTCTCTTGCTAATTTTTGGCCTTCAAATTTTTAAGCCACAGCACTTTTGGAATATTAGAATCCTGAATAGAACATGGATACTTCCCATTCTTATAAGTTGCTGGGAAACCTGGTGTTATAGGAAAGTTACGCAGTATAAGGTTATATTTACTGTTTATGTTTCAGTACTTTTTCCTTTTTCATATAATAAACTTTACTTTTAAAGAAATTTTAGATTACAGAAAAGTAATATTGAAAGTATAAGGAATTCCCATATACCCCACCTATTCCCCTCCTCACATTTTCCCCTATTAATAACATCTTAGATTAGTGTGGTATATTTGTTACAATTGATTCAGGGCTCAACTGGCATATGGACAGACTGAAGATTTAAGTCTCTGGGACATATATTTAACGAGTATAGTGCTAATTATAGGTTTAAGTAAAAGGGGTAGAAGAATCATGTGTAGAGAAATTATAAGTGAGTCTCACTCTGTTACATTGGGGAAATAAGTTATCATATATTCCAATGTAAGGCCCAATGACAGGATGCTGATTTCATGGGGTTGTGTGTCTTGCCTATAGTGTCCAGATGTCTCTAGAGCCCTTGGGAGCAAGACTGTTTGAGGCTTTGTTTACTGTGGCAGTTAGTAAAATCCACCTGAGAAGTGCATAAGCATAACCTCTGGAATGACCTCCCAACTCATTTTGAAACCACTTAGCCATAAAAAATCTTTTATATTTAGTATTTCCCCCTTTTGGTCAAGGTCTTTTTCCAAATAAATCACTGGTTGGCATTGGTATTAATCTCTCGGTGCCAGGGAGGCTTGTCCCTGGGAGTCATCCCAAGCTGGGGAGTGGGGGAGGTAGTGAGTTTATTTGCAAAGTTTGGCTTAGAGAGAGGCCACATTTGAGTAACAAGGAGGTTTTCAGGAGATAATTGTTAAGCAGTATATATTATTAGCCTAAATTTCAGTTTTACAAGAATAAGGTTCATAAGTACAAGCATTAATATCGAGAGTTTGGCGTATTGTCTGTTTTCTTTTATTAGGCCCTGCTTATATAGAGATTCTTGCCACTCTGAGAATGTAGCGGGACTCCCCAGAATTTAATATTTTGTTGCTAATTGTGTGGGTCTCCATCCACTGAGATTACACTCTATGACCCCAAGAACACATTCATATTCCAAGTGTACCCTTCCTCACCACCAACACCCTGCACCAGTGACTCTTCTCTGCAGTAGTTGCCTAAAGAACATTCCCTCAGTACATTTTGATGGTCTTGAGTCGTCATTTGTATGTCTTGATACTGGGATAGTTAGTTATATTAAATTTAGGTTTTAATATACTGTGTTATGTGTTTACCCAGTGCTAATTAAATTAAGCATCTCTATAATACAGCATTCAATATACCTTTAATTAGTGATTTGAAAATTTCACATTAAGCAGCATCCTGCCATTTGTAACCACTGAGATCAGCCGTGAATTTTTTTCCCTAAAATTACTTTTCTTAGAAAATTATCCCAACACTACCCGTAATAATCAAAAGTGTTCTGAGGAAGAGGAAGGGGAAGAAAAAGAAGAGCATTTTGTGTTGAGAATTGGATCTGATTAAGTGATGAGGTAAAAGCAAAGAGACAGCACACGTACACAGACCTTTAATTCTGGGCTTGGTCACAAACACTTCCAAATACTCCTCAAAAGTATAGATTACAGGTTTTGGTGTTTTGTTTTGCTTTGTTTTGTTTTCATTTTAATTAGGCTCACACTATGATAGCGTAAAGATTCCCTGCAGCCCACCCCAAGGTTCTGGTTCATTTGATTTGCTGTAAAGCCCAGGAATCAGCATTTTAATAAGCACCCAGATGATTCATTAATCGAGTCTCAAACGTTTTGCTCACATACCATTAATAGTGAACTGTATGGGGTGTGCATGTGGCTCAGGCTGTTGTGCACTCGCCTCTCATTTGGGAGGTCCCAGATTCGGTTCCCGGTGCCTCCTGGAGAAGGCACGCAAACAATGAACAGACAAACCAGAGAACCATCTGGGGGAGGGGAGGATAAATAAAGAAAAAAAATAGAGTAAATAAAATAAAAATAAATAGTGAACTGTACTAATGTATCACATGTAAGTATACTACGAAACATACTAAAAAAAATAGGAACTTTTCTTAAAATGAGATTTTAAAATAGTAGAGGTTTAAACCTTGCTTTACCACAGAGTGTGCAAGTCTCTGAAGACCACTGGTCTAGTAGTGTGTCTCAAACTGCAGTTGCAAACAATTAGTGAGCCATGGAATCTATTTAATGGGATAGGACCAGCATTTTTTTTTCAAGGAGGTGGGATAGAAGAGAAGATGTCAGAACAGCTCACGTAGTAAAAGGCATTATATTTTGAAACTTTTGATTTCTTTTATATGCCTGCAAATATATCTTTGTTCTGGGATGTACTATAAAACATTTCTTACTATAGTCTTACTGTTGATCTTAAGCAAGTGGAAGCACAGACCTGCTTTTCCCCTTAGGTCTACAGCCAGTAAAATGTCTGTACCCCCCCACAACCCCCCACCCCTTCCTTCTTGAGCTTCTTGAAGCCTTTCTGCCCTCTTAAGGGCACTTTCATCTTAGTCATATTATCCCACCAGGATTATTCTGCAGCTTCTTTCCCATGTAGCTGGATGGGCCCAAGAGAATCCTACATTCAAAGCCTTAGAATATCCAGAGGCATCTGATCTGGGGATTGCATGCATTACCTGCATAATGTCACTTGAGCAATGGTTTTCCTTATGAACTAAGAAACACAATCTTTGTTTTTATTATCCCTTGCTGTGTCTAATATGTTGCAGATTCACTTGACCTTCAGTGACATTTCTTCAATTTTATTTGCAAAATCATTTAACCTTCCCAACAAGTAATGGAACCTCAACAGTTATAGCAAAGCTGCCTTTAGGAAATTTAAAGAAAACCAACATTCTTACATTTTTAGTTAGAATTATAGCATCTCTTCAAGTTTTGAAATAAAAATTTACCTCTAGTGAATTCTTTCAAAGGAGCTGAACTGCTTATTCAAAGAGCAGTAAGGGATATAAATGGCTATTTTAAATGTCTGATAACACTAAACTTCTTAAGAATTTGAGAACCACGTAACAGCGGCTCTGTTTTAGCTTTTGAGAGTAGCACTTCATTCTCTTTTGTTGCTACAAGCTTTTATTATTTCATTCTCTCTGAGTGGGAAATAATACTATAAATCACTGATGTTTTACTGGATTGGTCAGTTTTCATTATCCAAAGTAACATAAATGATAATCACTAACTAATGTCCTGTGGATGTGTTATGTAAACACAATCCACAGACCAGTTACTGCTCAGAAATTGCTAATGTGAAAGTTCTCCTGTAATACTATCTCCTTTGGTTAAGGTAGATTTGGTTTAGATAGATTAAATTTTGCTATTGACTGTTAAGTTAGAAGAAAAACAAAAAGATTACCCTTTATCCTTGTACTTTTTTAATTTTGGTAATTCTGAAAATGAAAAATGTCCAGAACTCTGTGCTATCCAAAACAGTAACTACTGTCACATGTGGCTGTTTAAATTGATTAAAATTAGATAGTAATTAAAATTTCCATTCCTCTGTCATGATAGTTCAGTACCCACATGTGGCTTGTGGCTACTCCATTGGACAGCACAGAGAGAGAATATTCCCATCATCGCAGGAAGTTCAATTTGATAGCACTAGACTAGATTTTTCCCAATGTCAAGATGAAAATAATGGGTCAAAAGTGAATTTATTTTGATTATAATATATGTATGTACACCTAAATGATTCCACTGCAGAGATTTCTATCAGTAGCTTTTTGTGGTTTTTCTTCCAGTTTGGAATATTTTAAACTGAGATTGGTCAGTTTGTACATATGTAAGGCATATATGTTAAGTATATCTAACAAATCTAGGGAGAGTTTTTCTTCTTCCTAATATTTATCTTCACTTTCATAATTTAATGACTAGGAATCTTCTTGAGATGTGAAGAGTATTGAAAGAAGAGATTTTTGTTTTGAAGTTTGCAGTTCACCCTTGATAGGAGTTAAAAGAGAAGTTTTGTTACCTCATGGTTTTAATGAATTTTATGTAGTATTTTAAAATAAATATGGTGTGATACATGTAATAATATGAGCTTTAATAGTGTCTTATGTTTATTTAATCATGCTAAAGATTGAGAAAGTAAATCCTTTATTTTATGCAATTTATAGTCTAATGCAGGGGTTGTTGACTTGAGAACTTTGACAGATGGGACAGAGGGAAAAGTCAAACGGAGCAGTGGGTGCTTTGGTGAGATTAAGAGGATTGGTGGAGGGAATAAGAAAATCCTGCACCCAGGGACTGCAGGGGTGAACCTTAGAGGCTGAAAGTGGCTGAGAGGATGGGCACGTTGTGGCGTCTTTGGAGGATTTTCCTGAGATTGATGAGAATGATTTAGCAGTCACCCTGCTTTTCTCACAGTCTGCTCCACTTATGTGTTCTTGTTGGCAGGCTGCGTGGTTGTTGGCAGCAGGAGCGTCCCTGAGCGTGATAAGGCAAATGGCAGCAATTGCTTTTGCTCCTTTTGACCTGAGGAGATTCCTAATCAGGCGATGAACCCTGGGGGCTGAAAATTCATCATAGGGAGCTGAAATTTCATAACAGGAGATGTGCAAACAGTGTAGCAAACAGAAATCATCTCTGGCTAGGATTTTTGGTGTGTGTGTGTGTGTGTGTGTGTTTAATCCTGTAGGTTTAAGTGATGTCTGAAACGATTCTTTTCTCTTGAGTTTTAAAAAGTTGGGGTTTTTGTTTCAAATTTAAGGCTGGGACAAATTGTGTGAAAATTTTAATTTTAATGTAGCAACGGTTTTAGATCTGCAGTACGTTGAGCTTTAAAAACTGTATATATCTAGGTGACAGAAATTTGAAAATTAATCAACCAAATGATACGGTGTTAGTTCGTAATATGCTTTAGTTTATATTTAAAATATACAGTGCTGAAAATAAATGTTCATTTTTGTTGCTGAAAGAATAGTTTTACATTTTATAATTACGGTGAATGTAGAGAAAAGAGGAAAAAGTATCCAGCTTAGGATACAGCAGAACAATGCAGGGCATGCAGTTATTTTAGTCATCTAATATGTCAGCATTCAAGAATCTGAACCGATTGTTTAAAAAAAATCTTGTACTTTGTTTCTTTTGTTGCTCATTTCCAACTTTGTCATCTGTCAGAATGCAAAAAAAAATTATCCTTCTATAACCATTGACAGGATAACACAAAAGCTGTCTCCAGGTCGATATTTTGCAGCAATATTTTTAACATACGAAAAGTAGTTTTTATAATTTCACCTTGGTGCTCAACCATTTATTATCGTATCAGAAGCATGTCAGTAATTCCTTTCTAAATGTCTGCTTCTTTTAGCGCGGAGACCCACATCAAGGGCTTCACACTGAACGATGCTGCCAACAGCCTCCTCATCATAAGGCAAGTTAGGCGGGATTATTTGAAAGGTATGTCACAATGCTTGACCTTTACGTCACATTAATGCCTCTGCAGATTTTTCTTGTAACGCCCTTCGAATACTTGGATAAAGGAGTCCATTTAGCAAATTACCTGCTTATCAAGAGCCTTTTGTGGTAGCTGAGAGACGTAAATTACTGTACATGCATTTATAATACAGCTTGAATATGAATGTACTTGTCATTTGACCACTTAGTCCAGTTTCCATTCCATTTAACACAAGATGGGTTTTCTTAAGATGAATCACAGCTCTTCAGACATGCAAAATTTGTGTTCCAGAACGAGAGAAAGTACAGGCTTTCAAGTGCGTTAAAATTCACAGCACAAGTCATTTTGCTTTGGAAATTAACATACTTTAGAGCATCTGAAACAATTCCCAGCAGTTGTTTCTTGCATATTGTGTTGGTTGTGTGTGCGATAGCAAATGAGTTAAATTGAGTGTTAAATGTGTGGGATTGTGCACGAAATGATTATAATATTGATTTTTAAAACTTAATCTAATACTTTTTAAATAGTTCATAATACCAGCAGCAATAAAATATGGTGTTTGGTTGAAGTTTAGAGTTTTAAAATTAAGGTTAAGAGGATAACGCCAGGAAGATATGGAAATGACTTTGGGGAGGATTGGGGCAGGGCCTTTTGTTTGGTAGAGGCTGTTTATGGCTATGCAGGGGGCAGATTTGGATCTGGAGGTCTTAGGAATGAGTTCCCAAGGTGGAAAACCATGAATTTCTTAAATTTGGGGAAGCCTCTTGTCATGTTGAGTTTTACATTTGAATTTGTCAATACAGTAGTACTACAATTTTGCCAGTACAATGAAACTTATTTAGGAGATCTTCAAGGACAGTGGAAATAGCTCTTTAACTGTTAAATATGTTACCAAGTATTTTCTCAGTCTGAAATAGTGGCGTTATTCCTCCCTGGCATGTCCCTAAGATAATTTCACATCCCTACAAGAAAGTTGCTGTCTAATTGTGTGCACGTTTAGTGTGCCTGTGATACCTAAATACACTGGTCTTTGGCCATCTCCCTAATTTGATAGTCTTTTTGGACAGCCTGAAGTCATAATTGAGTAGTGGAGGGCTTGCTATTAAAAAATGTTTTAAATAAAATTTTATTTAATGTATCATTCATACATAAACATATAAATAATAAATGCATAGTAAAATTTGTGAATTCACAAAACAGACATGCATATTATCATACAAGGCTCCCATACATCTCCCCACCACCAACACCTTGCATTGCTGTGAATTATTTCTTACAAACTGTGAAAGAACGTGGTCAAAATATTACTATTAACTGTAGACCATATCTTACATTTGGTGTATTTTTCTCCCAACTTGCCTGATTATTAACACCCTGTATTAGTATTATACCTTTATTATAGCCTTAAGTCATAAGTGAATGGTGTAGGGCTTGCTATTAAAGTTTTAAATGCTTAAAATTTTATGTCCAGGAGTAGAGAAGACTTTTTGTCAAATCAATATTTTTTGGAGAAATAATGAACAGTTTAAAAGCATTGAAAAATTAAACTTGTTCCTTATATAAATAAGATAAGAGCAAAACTTTGGTGTTTTTTTATTTTTTTTATTTTAAGTGGTTGCTTTTTGAACTGAATTAAGTTTGTTTAATATGACTGTGCCCTTTGCTTGTGTATTAGCTGCCCTGTGAAGGCTACAAAAGAGTACATGATATAATTTCACATCTGTTTTCCTCAGCTGTGTAGCTCAACTGGAGGTTCTCAGGGAACAGGAGCCATGAATCCACTGCTCCCTTACTACCACCTCCAGCTTGCCCTCCCCATCTTCTCTCTGTCTTGCCGCAGAATTAGCCGTTAATGTTACAGTAAAGTGATCATTGGGAAGGATGGGAAGGATGGCAGCCCTATTTCCCATCTCCTTATTTTACTCCATGGCTGAACAGAGCTTCTGATTTTTAAAATCCCCTTTTGTTCTTCTGCTTTTCTCTCGCTCAGGTTTCTTTTTCTCAATCCCATCTAAAGCAGGAAGAAAAAATAAAATCAATAAAATCTTAATATAGTTTTATACACTAATACTGTTCTGGAATATCAATAGCTGATAGATGGTACCCTTGCAATATGATGAGATCACTAGTTAGTAACTGAGTAAATACTGGACTTAAATGACAATGGGAAAAGGACTTGGGGAAAGTGGTGTGTAGATGGCTACCAATTTTGGTATCCCTTAAATCATAAACTGTGTAGAAGGCAAGTCTGTATAAGGTGAGAATATGTTTTATTAGTATGTTTTTTTGTTTTTTGTTGTTTTTTTAATTGAGAATATGTTTTAGATCACAATGTCCCATGCTCCCTTTGGAGATACTTAAAATTATCTGTTCCCTTTGCCTCCACTGTCTCATGTATGCATAGATGCAAGCTCAGAGGTGGTTAGACTTTTGGGTTGGTGTCTAGAAGTATGACCTTGGGTAAATTATTTAAATTTTCTGCAGTCCAGTTTTCTCATGTAAATTTGCTACTCAACTCAGAAAGGTACTTGTGAGTGTAGCTGCTTTGTACTGTACCTGTCATGTAGTAAGTGTTCAATAAATGTGAGTTGTCGTCATCACCGTCATTACCTTATTTTTGTTATTATTTTGATTTAGTGGAGAGAAGAGCCTCCCTAACCTACACTGGTTAGTAAGAATATTCAGAAGTTGATTATCTGTATGGCCACTAGTTAAAGTGATTTTATTAAACTTATCTTCTATAGATTATACCATTAAAATAATATTAACAGGGGAGCAGATATAAGCTCAGTGGTTGGCTTCCCATGTATGAGGTCCCGGGTTCAATCCCTGGTACCTCCTAAAAAAAAATTAACATTTTTTGTTTTCTAAATGCACATGTATATTTCTAAAATTTTATTGAACATGCTTTTTAAACTACCTATTTTCCCTTCCTTCCAATTGAGAATCACTGGTTTAGATTGTTTATACATATAGAGTAATTAGGAATCAAGTGTTTACTCAGTAATGAACACTGAATTCATTGTGTCTTTGACTGTATTGTTTTTAAGAGACTGTTTAATTATTACCCTTATTACTCTTTTCCCATACTTCCATGAAAGATCTTACCTACTTTGATTGCTTGAAAGCCATAACGTTTTCTTTGATAGTGGAAGTGGTGATGGTTGTGCTAAGTATTACATTCTCTGCCCCCTTCCCCAGCTACCTCTTTATTTTAATATGATGATTTTTGTCACACTTGCATGAGTCAGTAATCAGAAAGTTATTCCAAATCTTCTCATAACTAAGTACTAGTTCTAAGTATGGTACTTAAAAAAAAAAGAAAGAAACAAAACATCTGTGACTATATCCATGGGAATCAGATGTGGTTTTTTTTTATTATTATAATTGTAAAATAAATGCAAGGAAATGTATACAAGGTATTTTATCATGTAAAATAAATTTATTAGCGTGAAAGTTGCATGTTCCAGTTTGGCTGTTTTCCTATATGATCGATCCTGTTTGAGCTAGAGAGATACATTGTGTAAAAGAAATAGTCTTTGTGGGGGACAGATTGGCTCAAATGGTTGGGTGTCTGTCTCCCATATGGAGGGACCCGGGTTCGATCCCTGGGACCTCCTGGTAAAAAAAAAAAAAAAAAAAAAAAAAAAA
>JAQZBX010010948.1:0-43551 GCA_029593785.1 Cabassous unicinctus | reverse complement strand
TTCCAAAGGTAAATACCCATCTTTGAAATTCTGTCTTCTATAGCCCCACTATCAAGATGAACATTCTTCTCAACCTGGGAAGAAAGATAAACTTTTGTCCAAATATGAAACTGCCACTCGTTTACTACTAAGGTCAAAATTCTTCAGTCTAACTTGGTCATTCCTTTAAAAAATGGTTTCAAACCTTTTCTTTAAAAGTCTTACATTAGTGATAAAGATTTTTATTTTTAAGTCAACTATTTATTCAAATTAATCAAATTACTTTCCATATATAATTTTATCCATTTTGTAGCTATATGCAGGGAAAAAAATGTTTCTAATAATTTGTATATCCTAAAATCTCATATTTTAAAATGATGTGGTGATGGTATTTAAACCTTTATTAAAATGCATCTGTTGATCAAATCACACAAAAATCAAATAAACACATCACTATATAACAGAAGACATCCATAGATATCTACATGACAAACATAAAGACACAGAAAATAAAAAATAATAGCTGCAGCATTTAATGTTATTATGCAAAAGAGCTGAGAATCTTTATACTAAATTTAAAAATGCAAACGACTAAGAACTAAGTGCTCATTAGTGTACAACCAATAACACTTATTCTTTACCAGGTGTTGCAATTTCTATTAACTTGAATGCAATTAAACAATAGCCCATGTGCTACAGATAGCATATTTTTGTAAATAATACATGTTACGAATCACATTATCTGGGAAATAACCAAATCTTCAGATAAGTATATTATGTTAACTCTTTTTTTGATTCCATTTTATACCTTATCATTCCTTAACTATTAAAATCTTCTCAAATGTATAAGCACATGTCAATTTATGCCATGATGAACACTTAAATTTTTCATGAAGTCATCCTTTTTATGTTCTTTATTACTATGGTCTCTATCATTAATAAGTGCATAAACAGAGTTGCTGCCATAATACTTTATACCTGTAGGTGGAAGCTTGCTATTTATTTATTTTTATTTTATTTTATTTTTTTATTGTGGGTAAAAAACAAATTTTTCACAATACAAACCGATATTTGTAAAATGATATATAGATATATATGCGTATATGTGCATTTGCTTACATAAATGTTATATTTTTTCATATATATTTTAAAAGATACTTAGATTACATAAATGTTACACAAAGATTACAGGGATTCCCATGATCTCCACCTCCCATACCTCCCATAACATCTCACATAAACATTAGTGTGGCACATCACCTGCAATGGATATACACATCCTGGGGCTTTGCCACTAAGCATAGACCGCAGTTCACATTGTAGACCACACTCTCCCACACAGTTCAGCATGGTATATGCTGATGTAAAATGGCCTATATCCATCACCACAACATCACTCAGGACAACCCCCAAGTCCTGAAAAAGCCCCTGCATTACAACTGCCCTTACCCTCCCCACCCCGAAAGCATCTATTGGCCACTGGCTCCACCTCACTGTTATAATTTCTTCCATTGCTTGAATCACAATATGTCTACAACAGAATACAATTAAGTCCACTCTAGTCCATAGCTCACACTTTACATAAAAAGTAATTCAAGATGGATCAAGGACATAAATCTAAAATATTCAACCATAAAACACACAGTAGAAAAGGTAGGAAAATGTTGTCAATATCTTGTGTTAGGCGGTAGTTTTTTAAACCTATACCCAAAGCACAAGTAACAACAACAAAACATATAATGGAACTTCCTCAAAATTAAAAACTTTTCTTCTTCAAATGAATAAGTCAAGAAAGTAAGAAGGCAGCCTACTCAGTTGAAAAAAGTATTTGGAACACATATATCCAAAAAGCATTTGGTATATATATTATAAAAAGAGATCATACAACTTAATGTAAAAAAGACAAGCAACTCAATTATTAAAAAGGGCAAATGACTTAAATAGACTTTTTTTTCTGAAAAGGAAATACAAGTACCTAAAAAGCACATGAGAAAAGGTTAAACATCACTAGGTATTAGGGAAATGCAGATTAAAATTGCAATGAGATACTATTCACACCTTATGTAATGTCCTGTATTAAAAATTCACAAATCTACAAGTTCTGGAGCGGATGTGGAGAAATAGGAACACTCCTTAACTAATGATGGGAAAGTAGAATGGTGCAGCCTTTGTGGAAGACAGTTTGGAAGTACCTCAACAATCTGAAAATGCAACTGGCATATGATCCAGCAATCCTGCTACTAGGAATGTATTCAGAAGTACTGAAAGCAGGGAAATGGACAGACTTTGGAACACTGATGTTTACAGCATTATTCACATTTACAAAAATATGAAAACAGCCAAGTGTCCATCAACTGATGAATGGATAAGCAAAATGTGGTATATACATACACTGGAATTCTATTCAGCTGTAAGGAAAAATGAAATCAGTATGCATATGAAAACATGGATGAAATTTGAGATTATGTTGAGTGAAATGTCAGACAGAAAAGAACAAATATTGTATGGTCTGACTAATGTGAACTAAATACGATGAGTAAACTCAAAGACATAAACTCTTGAGTATAGGTTACTAGGAGTTAGAATGTGGGTTGAGAAAGTGAGCTGATGTTTAATATATGTAGAATTATTAATAAGGTTTATTTTAAAAGTACAAACATAAATAGAGCTAATGGTAATAACGTATAGTGGGCATAACTAACACTGCTGGTTTATAAATGTGATTATGGCTGAAAATAGTAATTCTGTGGATGTAAATGACAATTTAAAGGAAGCTAGAGAATAATCTATGGAAAGTATAATAGTAATTTCAGTGGTAGATGAAAATTGTTGTTAATAGTATAAATGCAAGAATGTTCTTTTTTTTAAAGTGTTAAGAATGTGATGGTACATGGGAAAATTACAACAATGTAGTTTATGGATGAGAGTTAATAGTAATATTATAATATTTTTGCATCAATAGTAAAGAAGATATATTAATGAAAAGGGACAGTAGTGGGTATAAGGCTGTATAGTGTATAGGATTCTTTATTTTAGAATAAAGAAAATATTCTAAAATTTGCTGAGGTGATGGAAGCACAACTCTTTGATAACAAGATCCACTGAGTGTACACTTAGAATTGATTGTTCAAAGCATTTAACTGTATAACACGGGGAATCCAATGGTGTAAGATGCACTCTGGGTAACAGAACAAATGTGAGAACATTTTCTCATGATCTATTGCAAATGTAAAATACTAATACAGGGTGTTGATGATTGAGTGGGTTGGTGTAAAATACAAAAATGTAAGATATGGATTATAGTTAGTAGCAATATATTTATGATGTTCTTTCATGATTTGTAATGGTAGTTTCACAAAAATGCAAGGTGTTGGTTGTGGAGTGATGTATGGGAGACCTATATGATGATATACATGTTTGTTTTGAAAGCTCACAACATTTTATTATGCTATTTTTGTTTATGTATGTTCTTATATGAATTATAAACTTCAAAAATTTATTTATAAAATTGAAGTGATTTTAGTGAGGAGAATGACTGACTGGAGACAACTACTGAATTTTTATAATCGTCTTACCATGTTCCCAAAGAAAAGAAGAATTTCAGGGGCTAAATATGATACATGTAAAAGTTAATAATAGAATATGTTTTATATCATATTTGTAAAAATATTACATGTCAATTGAATCATTTTGTGACAAATAAATTGGGATTAAATCATCCTTATATGAATGTCATAACTAATATTCCACTTTATTATGCCATTAGGATTTTGGAAGCTATATATAAAAGTTACTAAAATCATGTAATCAGTAAGAGCATTGCAAAGACACAGAAAACCATTCAATGAAAGGAATTTGAAATATTTTGCCAAATATTTATCAAGCTTAATAAATTCAATAAAAATTGAGCTAAAAATATACTGGTGGGTTAATGATCAAATCTGTCCATGATTCTTTATCTTATTATCAGTAAGTTCCTATTTTAAAAATATATAAATGTCCACACAGTCCATAGATTTTTTTCAATTAAAAGAACTAAATACATGATATTGAAACAGACAGCTATAAAAACATAATTTAAACCTCAGGGAAGAGGGACTGATCAGCAAGTTGACAGAGTAGGAAACTTCCAACATCCATACCTAAAACAAACTTAGAAAGATAAGCATACAGACAGAACTATCTTTCTTAGAACTCTTACAGTCAAAGGTTTATAGCAACTAAGCAATTTCTGAGACAAATCTGGTAAAGCTATTTTGCCCTAATGCAGTTTTCATCAGAGAATAGACCTGCCATTCTGGTAATTTAAATTTTAGAAATCCTTTTCAAGGCAAGGTAAAAGTAGTATGAAAGCTACATTTAACATTTACTAGATCATATAACTCCTTCCTCCCCAGCTTGGCAGCAACCCATGTTCCTAGGGGACAACCTGGTTCCTGCCTCCAGAAGAAGTAGAACACATCTTTCAGATATTATAATGTAAGCATATCTGTTCCAACACATCTGATGGACATCTGAATGTCTGACTCAGTATGTACATTTCTGTTTCATCTATCCTAGAGTTCATTTAGGGCATAGAAGTGACAGGCATTGCCATGAAAACACTGGAAGGGATTTCTCCTCACAAAGGAGGAAATTTATGGTTGATACATATGCTAGAGTGCATGTGACCTGAGATGAAATGCTGTGGGGAATTTCCGTTGTGAATTAGGGCATTCAACATGATCCACAAATACAAGGTTATATAGAAAGCCACACGTATACCCAGGGAAATGTGCAGCACCAGAAAAGACTTGAATGGACCTTAAGCAATAACCATGGGCTGATCTGGAGGGTCAGTTTAAGCCTGGCTAAGCACTGAATTAGAGCCAATATGTAAAACTTGGAGATGCATATTTTTATTCTCTTGTTTTTTTTTTTTACCTCTTGGCATTCCTGGAATTCTTAGTCACAACATCAGGTGTATTCAAGCTAAAGGGTCAGAGATTTTACTGACCAGAAGAGGAATACAATCTTTGTGCAATTAGATTGGAAAAAATCATTAAAGATAAACTGCTATTTACTTCAACTATTGGGAAAAAAAAATGAAATGGCAAACCCTGGGAAAGAGGGAGAATCCAATTTACAGAGATGACATATTATTATAATAGTCAAATGTATAGAATTCAATGAAAGAAATCAAAAGGCATATAAATAAAAAATAGGAAAAATAGGAAAGGATGGCCTCTGTGTTGGATTGAGCATTTTATGTGTATCCCAGAAAATTATCTTCTTTTATTGAACCTATTGTGAACATTTGCTTAGATTAGACCATTTAAGGGCCATTTGATTAGATTGCTTCAATAGAGTGTAGCATAGGAAGGATCTTAATCCTCTTACTGGAGTCTTTTATAAATTGAGGAATAAGCCACAGACACACAGAAAAAAAGCTGCAGAGACAGGGAAAATGTAAGCCACTGAGAGAGAGATTCTGGAGACTGAAGGTTGGAAAGAGGCAAAGAAAGAGGTCCCCAAGAGGCTGAAAGAGATGAAGCAAGGAGGAGAGCAGTGAGATGGGCCATATGCCTGAGTGTCCACATCTAAATTCAGAGAGAAAGCATCTTCGGATGATACTGCCATTTATATGATCGCCTATAGCTGCAACTTGGAGCGAGAGCATCACTTGATGATGTCTTGATTCTGACACTTCCGGGGCTTCAGAAAAGTAAATTTTTAACCTAATAAATCCCCATCATTAAAGTTGACCCATTTCTCATACAGTGCTTCTGACAGCTTTTAGAAAACTTGAATATCCTATTAGGATGAATAAAATAAATCAACAGAAACCATTCCTCATGAGTCCCAGACAATAGAATTATTAGTCATAGATGCTAAATCAAATATTCTAAATTCTGCTTAATGAGCTAAAGGAAAACATGGGCAAAGACTAAAGGCTAGCAGAAAGAAATATATGAAGAGAATTGGAATTAAATTAGATAAAAATTATAAAAGGAACTAAGAAATTTTTTTAAGATGAAAAGTAAAATAAATGAAATTAAAATTTCATTACAACATGTTTCATAGATCTGTGCATTGGGTATTATAAATGAGGTAAGCCATGTAATTTGCTTCACACAGTGTCTAGAACATAGAATCTCTCAATAAATGCTAGCAACTACTATTAAAAATAGTACACTTATTTTTAAAAAGTGGTATCATTAAGTGTAACAAATGTTCCAAACCAATGCAAGTTGTTGGTGGTTGTGTGGTGTGTGGTAGCCTACAACTTCTCTAATTAAAAAAAGTTGAACATCAAAAAAGAAAGGTAACAACAAAATCTCAGTGACATTCAATAATAGCATTTATTTCACATATTTATATGTTTTTAAATCAATAAAATAACAGAAATAAGAGGAGGTTACTTTTTTAAAAGTTCACTATTTTAAAAACATACTAATGAAAATTTTCCATCACAGTGATGACAGAAATTGCATAAATAAAAATGACTCAAATTCTATCTTGTATTTTACTTATTTTTTTACTGATAGCAACCATAGCTTTTCACACATTAAAAAAACTAAATTTTCATTTATAATGAGAACTTCCTCTTTTTGAATTTTATTTTACCATGGGATATTTTACAAAAGGAAATGTTCATGTCTGAGAACAGTCTGGCAAAAGAATAGGTTCTTAGAATATAAAATAAACTCATGTAAACACACCATTTTTCAAAATTATTTACTTGAATAATTATATTGTTTTAATGAATATGACTTCATGATCTGATAAACAGAACAACCTGATGTTTGAAGTAGAAATTAGGGCATATGGGTGGAAAAAGTCTTAATGTATTCCATTGATTTGGATGGTGTGGCCCTGTGAATATTTGAACTGAGCTATTTAAATGAGTACAGGTTCTATCAAAGTATTTTTTTGTGTGTGTGATTAGTTCTTTGTTCTCTCTAATGATGTCAGAATAAAGGCATCAAGAGAGAAAGGCAAGTTTTATTCAAAGGTGATTTGTGAGAGAATTATAAAGAACAAATCCAGCTACAAATGTGCCATAATGGGCTGCTCAGTGGACAGCCTCAATTGCTAGCAACACAAAGAGTTACGTGGATCCTTAGATCTGCAAATTTACCTTTTCTAATTGAGAATTACATTAAGTTTTAGATGTATTTATTATGTCTACATGCAAGATTTAGGGTTAATGACTTATGCATAATATAGCTCATTTTTTAATTTCATTTCCCATCCATCCATTTCTTACACCTCCCATGATCCATCTTAATTAAACCTGGATTTCACTTTTTAAGCAAGGAGGCTTTTACTCCTTTCAATCCCAGTAAAGGTGTATATGTTAATATTAGCTTGTCTGTATTGGAAATGAAGCCATCATTCCCAAAACATAGCACTTGTTCTTTTTCTATATTAGCCTCTAAATTCATGTCTATGAATTCTAACTCCTAGGTTTTTATATTTCCTCAGAAAAGTTCCACTGGAAAATAACTTAATCTTGCTGACAATTTTAAAATCTTGACATTTAGCCTTTTACTTCCCCTAATTTCACACCAGGTATTATTGGAAGTATTAAAATCAGGTTTTAAAATGTGCAACCTGAAGCATCAAATATTAACATTAGCATCTCAAGTCAATTTTGACTTCTCCTAGCAATATCTTGATACACTTTATGCTTTTGGATCATGTCTATATTTTCTGTATTGAAATAAAACACCTTACTCTAGCAAGAATAGGAGAAGATTATAAAGATAGAAGTAAGAAACAGACAATCTGCAATGCAATAAACTCCACCCACCAAGACAAAGCTCCATGACCACTTGAACATATTCATATGCCATAGAGGTATGACCCAGGTGCAACTGCCTTTACTGTATCCCACAATTTTTGATAAGTTGTGTTCTCATTTTCATTTGTCACAATATATTTACTAATTTCACTTGCAATTTATTCTTTTACCCTCTGATTATTTAGGAGTATGTTGCTCAGCCTTCACTCATTTTTAAATTTACCTGTTTCCTATTACTGTTTTCCAGTTTCAAACTTTTATATAAAAACTTTTTATATAAAACTTTTTATATTCATTGAGACCTGCATTGTGACCTAACATGTGGTCTATCCTGGAGAAAGCTCCATGAGCACTTCAGAAGAATTTATAACTCACTGAGTTGGTGTGCAACATTCTTTATGTTTCTGTTAGATCTAGTTCCTTTACCATATTGTTCAAGTTCTCTGTTTCCTTGTTGATAATCTGTCTAGTTGTTCTATCTAATGATGAAGTAGTATGTTGAAGTCTCCAACAATTATTGTAGAGATGCCTATTTCTCCCTTCACTTTTGCCAGTTTGCCTCATGTAATTTGGGGCACCTTGGTTAGGTACATAGATATTTATGACTGTTATTTCTTCCTGGTGTTTTGTCCCTTTTATTAATATATAATGGCCTCCTGTATCTATTGTAAATTTTTGCATTTGACATCTGCTTTGTCTGAATTAGTATAGCTACCCCTGCTCTTTTTTTGGTTACTGTTTATATGGAGCATTTTTTCCTACTTGACACTTTCAGCAGATTTGTATCTCTGGATCTAAAGTGAGTCTTGTATGCAGCATATGGGTGACTTATTGTTTGTTTGTTTATTTGTTTTTATCCATTCTGTCAGCTTATAACTTTTCATTGGGTTTTTTAATCCATTCTCATTTGATGTATTATTTTAAGCAAATTATTTACTTCCAAAATTTTTTTCTTTGGTTTTGATGCCGGATCTTATTTTTGTCTGGCTTTTTACTCCATTGGTTATGCTTTCTGCTATTCTTTCTTCTATACTCTCCTCTATGCCTCTCTCTCCTGTCTTTTTCTTCAGGCTTTAATATTTCCTGAAAAGGTGGATTCTTTCTTACAAACTCTCTTACTTTCTGTTTCCTTGTGTGTGAATATTTTAAACTCACCTTCATATTTGAAGCACAATTTTGCTGGATAAAGAATCCTCAGCTGGCAGTTTTTCTATTTCAGTGTCATAATTGTATCATGTCAATGTCATCTCACCTCCATGGTTATTGATGAGAAATCTGCTTTAAGTATTACTGAGTGTGATGCTTTGCCTCTTCATTGCTGCTTTCAGAATTTTCTCTTTATCTTTGATATTGACATTCTGAGTAATATGTATCTTGGAATAGGTCTATTTTCATTTATTCATATTTGGTTCACCATGCTTTTTAGATGTATAAGGACATGTCTTTCATAAGAGTTGGGAAATTTTCAGCTATTATTTCCTCAAATACTCTTTCTACTCCTTTTTCCTTCTTTTATCCTTCTGGTACTCCCATCAAACATATATTGTTGTGTTTCATGTTATCATTCAAATCCCTGAGCCCCTGCTTAATTTTTTTCCCATTCTTGCCTTTCTGTTCTTTTCTTACTTCTAGTTCAGCTTCTGTATCACTTATTATTTCTTCTATCATTTGAAGTCTACTGTTGTATGCCTCTGATGTGTTTTTGATCTTATCTATCATTTCTTTCTTTCCCATGAGTTCTGTTACTTTTCTATTCAGGTTTTCAAATTCTTCTTTGTGTTCAATCAGTGTTATTTTCTTGATGTCCTTTATCTCTTTAGTAATATTTTCTTTAACTCATTCATTTGATTTTGAAAATTTGTATGCCTTTCATTGATTACTTGCCTCAAATCCTGTGTCTTTTCTAAGGATTTGATATATTCCTTTTCTTGGGTCATTTCTTCCATTTTCTTAGGATGGATTGTAATTTTTTGCTGATGCCTAGGCATCTGATTAGGATGGTGAGGTTACTCAGATGCTCAATTTCTCTCTTTCATAGGGATTTATTTGTGGGAAGCTGTGTGTTACTGCTATTGTTTGATTCTTGGTTCAACCTATTCTGGGTCTTTTGGATTTTCCCTCTTTGTTGCTCAAATCTGGGCCCTGGACCCAGTAATGCATTTCCAATCTGCTTCCTAGGGCCTTCGGGAGGAAGGTTGTAAAGGCTGGAAAAAGCCTCTTACTTATTCACTTTTAATTTCTTCACATGCACTTCCTTGGTCCAGCAGCAGATGGTACTCTTTGGCAGTACTCTCAGTTCAATGCCTGGTAGAATTGTGTTTGCAGCAACATGGACCAAATCAATGTGTCAGGGGTTCCTGCCTGGAGGCTAAGAGTCTTGTAATTCAAACTTTCTCAGAGGCAGTTCTCCAAGCTTTGCTGGCAGCCCCTTGCCTTTTCCAAGGAAGGAAATAATTCCACTCTTCTCTGAGTCCTCAACAACCAGCCCTGGTCAGTAAAGAGGTGATTGAAAGAGTCAGAACTCTTTAGTCCTGTGCTGGCTCCCAAGGCAAATAATGGTGCAGCCCCTCTCAGAATAGAAAGGCTTGTGAGACACAGGAAACCAAATTTGTGGGCTCTAAAGCTGAATCAGCCTTAGGCTGCATCCCTCTCACCCTCTTTTCCTGTTGGGGCCCCCTTCATTTGTAGCAAACAGCCCTGAGTTTGAGATTTCAAAAGTGTTTATAGGGTGCAGGAGGAATAAAAGATATGCATAAATATGCTTCCACCTAAGAATATTCAACTGTCCTATATACACCAGAAATACATTAATTCCATATCCAATAGGGTACAAGTCCTTGGGTAATAGTCACTCTTAAACTTGACATCCTTAAATTTTATGATATGAAACTAACACAACTTGCCATATGATAAGGGAAAGAGGGAATAAAACAAATTTATTTAATTTAAGTACATATATAATCACATTCATAGCAAAACAAAGAAGAAAGATCCAAGGCTACTACAGTGGTTATGGGGAATGGATTATATAATAGCATTGGCATGAATCATGTGGCTCATTTATACAAAGAAAATAAATGAAAAGAAGGAATAGACCATTATTATTTTTGAGCTATTATATATTTTCTTCAAATAATAACTTCATATGGTTTAAATTATGGTAGTGTCAGGTTGCTCATCATATCAAAATATTTTCATTCAGAAAGAATGAAATTAATTTAAGCAATGATTCAATCATTTGGAACAAGTAGCCAAAGATTATGATTTTGTCAATGGCAAATTATTGATACTTTGTAATCATTTTCCAGATATAGATAGAGATGCATCCTAATCTTTCCCCTACAGGAAACAGAAATCATATCATACATCTACCCATTGATTCCACTAAATCAAGATTTTTTTATGTTTGTAAAGGTTTTCAAATGTACTATTTCTCCATTACTTTTGACAATACTAGAATCAAATGTACACTCTATTAATATTTTCATTTTTCTATTAGGTTTTTTACTGTTCATATAAAACATACAGAATATTCTATTAAATTTGTCTTTATTTGGAGACTTATGATTCTTAAAGTTGGAATTATTGCACATTCTTTTTTAAAAAAAATCAGTTTTAATTTCCATATATCACCAAAGCATACAATTCATCCAAAATGTATAATCTGTGGTATTTTGTATAATCATATAGCTGTGTGTTCAACACTTCAATCATTATTAGAGCACCTTCATTATTTCAATAACAATAAACAAAAAGCAGACAAAAAAAAACAAACAAAGAAAATTCCTCACCTTTCAATCTCTCTCTGTTTCCTCTGCTATACATATCTGCTCTTTCTGGTTATTCTTGCAAAGTTATTTATATGTTGATTTAGCACTTTCATTAAGATATATTCACATATCATACGATCTCCCCAATATGTATAATTAATGGCTTTTTGTGTAATCACAGTTTTGTACATTCATCATTTCAAAAATTTCAGAACCATTTCATTACCCCAAACTAAAGTTTCCACACCCATTACCCTTTTCTCTCAGATCTACATAGCCACTAATCTAATTTCATTCTTTATTAATTGATTTATGTTTACATTTTATATAATGAGAATCCTATAATATGTAGTACTCTGTGTTTGTTTTCCTTCACTTAATTTAATGGTTTTTTTGTGTGTGTCTGATACTAACATTGTGTAGTATTAACTTACGTTTGTTCAGCTTCAGAGAAAAACTGTCTTATATATGCAATTCCATGCATATTCATACTTCACATATTATATTTATATTTTACATGATATGTTTAGTTCATAATAGGTCAATCTTAAAGTATTTGTTCTTTTGATTACACATTCTTTTGACAATCTGCTATTGACTTACTTTTACACTATTTTTTTACATTATAGCTTTGGCCATAAAACAAAAAAAAGTCCATAAATGGTCAAATCAATTACACCTGAAGAAATATTTATTTTGAAAATATGAATATTCTATGGAAATTACATTTATTGTGCAAACTTATTTTATACTATATTTGAATAATAATTTTATTTTTTAACTTTTGTACAACCCTATAATGTCAATGAACTATTTGATAGACTAACCAAAAGCTCTATCATAAAAACTTCAATGCCAGACTTAGTGAGTTCATGAGAAACTGATTGAAAGTAACAGACTGTTTCTGGCAATTCATTCAACTAAAATGAAATTTCAAGGAAAAGCACAAGTCCAACACAAAAGTGATCTATATATAAAAGGAATAAAACCATTATGTCATTTCAAGATTTTGATATATAGGATATTGATACAGTAGATGTATAAAGATGTTGTTTAGCCTAGAATTGAGTATGCTTTTGGCTTAAATATTTATATTGCAAACTAGAAATATAAATAATATATTTCCTATTGCTATATAAAGAGACACACAATATAATTTAATGCAAATACAGTCCTAGAAACATTGCATTTCTTCTCAGTCTCATCTCGACACAAAGTACACATCAGACATAAAATTATATTGGAAATGAATAGCTATAAAAGGGGAAGATAATATAACATGTCCCATGGGGTTGTTTTAAGAGTGAGATACATCATAATTGTTGTAGATGTGAAAATCATAGGTATTTAATTTAACATAATTAAACTTTCAATCATGGCATATATATGCTACTGCAATTAAAAATATCTTTCAGAAACTGTGAATCATTAAATAACACACACAATACACCAACTTACACACAAATGCACATATACACAAACATAGAGTAGAGCATGGCACACATTCAATATTCAATAATAAAAATTATTGTTTTATTATTACTGGCTAATATTTTCTATTTTACTTTATATTAAAATAAATATTATTGCATTTTTAGATTTATAGTTAAACTATTGTAAAACAGAGAGAAAAACAATGTGATAAAGACAGGAAGTGATATAGAGAGGCAGAGAGAGAGACAAGGAAAGAATAATAGAGAAATACTCAGGATATAATAGAATATTGCAAGGACACAAGTTCATATCAATGAGATAAATCAGAATACATTGTTTAGTCATGTACTGGTATATTGGTCAATGTAGCTGTGTGAGAGAGAAAGGAACTCAGCACATTGAATGAAAATGTTGGATTAGGCTTTTTCACACATATACACATAGAGATGTTGATCAGTTTTATTAATCGTTCTGCATCATACTCTTCAAAAATTATGGCAAAATGACCATCCACCTGTTCCTTGATGCTGCCACCCCAATTTCAAGGAATCCTGAAATCAGTTTCTCACTATGACATCAACCCTTAGCTGTCCAAGTCAGTCTATAATCACAATGAATAAGAAATGCATCTACAACAGTTGCTCATGCTAAAAATTAATGAGTCATCCTTGACTTCTTTTTTTCTCTCCTTTGATGTACAAATCACCATCTCCTATCTAATCTATCTACATAAATGTGTCTCATCTTTATTCACTCTCATCTACTATGGAGTATGTGTGTCCCTCATGCTCTAAAGCATCCATTCTCCCCTTTTCTCTCAAATGAACAGAACCTGAGTAGACTCAGCGTCACCCATATAACACAATATTTTTCCTTATAGCAATGGAGTATCGCTCACTCACTAAATTCCTAAATTGACATTAGAAGAGTTGTGGAGATTGGAGGCACACATCCTTGTTTCCTTCATCCTACTACTTAGCATATGGACACAGTATTGTGGCTCTGCAGTTCTCCAGAAATATTTACCAGGTAAACATAATGTGCACAGGCAGAAAATTAAGAGTAACCAAGGCAAATTCTTATCATCCAAGAGTCAGCACAGTACTGTAGTCTGCCAAAATCCAGACTTCTTTACTATAAGCAAATTAAAAATAGGCTTCTTCAGTGGTTAAGACACCAGTTAGGTGTCTTTTATTTATAGCAAAAATTGCATCTCATTTATTCAACATATTGGCTAATTTTAAATGATAAAGTTTTTAAAATTAAATTCATTTCCTTGGTGGAGGAAATTAAAAGTCAGGATTCAGATGATTCTATGAATCTGGGTGGGGAAATCTGGTATGTATTAGTTAACAAGAAAACTCATGAATATTATGCCTGATGTACCAACTATTTGACAATTGAGACTATAGTATTCAATACCAGATTTAAAAACCTCAAAATATGAGTAATGGTTTTGCCATTTTAAGCAAGTTTAGTAACAGAAAGTTGAAGTCAAGCTAGACTTAAAAGATGAAATATAGCTTTTAAATAAAATATTTCTCTGCTGGGAGCATAAAATATAAATCACCTGAGCTCCATAATTAGCAACTTTGCAGGGCTGAAAACCTCAACTGTTTATGTACATTAAAAAAAGCACCAGGTAAGTAGTAAATAAGGCTGTCATCCTTACAAGAAAATGAAGGCAGGGCTCCAAACAACAAATGCCTTCTCTTGAAATTTCTCTCAAAATAATGAGGCTACTTTATATTTCACAAAGAACCAATTTAAATGTCTTCTTACTGGAGGCAATTGTTGCAAGTTTCCTCAACAGAATCATCTCTGATAATTATGGAACAATCAAATAAGAACTGGATTAAAAACTCTACCTTCCCAGGTTTTTCATTGGCTGAAGTAAAATTTTTAATGGATGTGGCTAGAAATGAAATAAATTTTTGAAAGATGAGTGTTGCCAAATGAAAGCTAAACCTGGTCTGTATCACTTGGTGAATTTTAAAAATTTATGTAATTCCTTTTACTTTGAATCTTTATTGCAGGAATTAGGCTACATGTTCAAAGCATCACTGAAAATTCTCAATTCTTCCCAGAACTTGAAACCACCACTTTTCTTCCCCTCAAAAGCTACACCCAACAATCCACTTTCAGATTAACCTCTCCTTTAATGGTTTGTAGACATTTTTTAGAAATTTTCATTCCAATGCCTGCCTTTTCATGTTTATTCATATGAGGCTTGCTAGCTTGTGAGTAGTTACTGTTTCTGAAGCTGGCTCTAAATGGTTCTAAGCACTGAGCATGCTAGGCCTCCATTTTAAGACCAAGCAAAATTGCAACAGAGCATCTGCTGTTTAACCCTGCCTTTATCAAAATGAATTGTCCCATATTGTCTTACCCCATCCTTTAATCATGGCACTCAATCACCTTTCCCAAGCCAGACTGACCTGTGGCACTGCACCCTATCTTTAGCCACTCCCTTATGCCTGCCTTTCCCAGATGTTATAAAACACAAGTGCCCATTTTTGGGGGGAGACTGATCTGAAGCTTTTCTCTAGTCTCCTTGCTGGCCAATCACACAATAAGTGTTCTATTTTCTCAAAATCCTGGTGACTCACTGTTGGCTTCTGTGCGTTCAGGCTAATGGACCATCTTGGAATTATCTATTTGGCAACCATGTGTGGGCAGTCATAGAGATGGAGGGGGTCATAGAGGGTCATAGAGGGGATCTTGACTCATATCTGGAAAGTTAGGCAGACACAAACCTACTTCATTAGACAATCCCAACAAGACATTCAAAGCAGTCTCCTCTTTAAATCCAGCTACAGTACTTCCAATATCAAGAAGGACCAGAGAATAATAGTATACAAATAATTGAGAAAGTTATATTTTATAAATCTTGATCTACAGAAGAACCAATGGAGAATCCAGATTTGGAGATGTTCACTGATGGAAGCTGAAGGAGTTCAATTAAAGGCCATAACTACTGACAGAAAGCAGGCCCTCGTGGTATGTATGGGACAGGCGTCTCTAGTCTCAAAACACTAAGATAAGATCTGGTAGGAGCCTGGTGGAGAAGCATTCTGTGCTTCAAGGAGTGTATCTGGTATATGTCAGGCAATGATTAACAAGGTCTGTTACATGCAGGAATGTAAGGAGAACTGAACCATTAACCCTAAAAACTTGCTCACTTTAGTAACGTGCAGCACGTCACGTATCTATTGTCTTTGCACATGCGCACATGTAATTTCTTTGTTCTAAAGCTAAATAAAAGCCACAACGTTTTCTGCAGTGGCACTCTCCTGCCTTCAGATGGAGGGTCCCCTGACCCCGGCTATCTCTTGTTTCTTTCACATCTTTTTTCATCCGTGGTACCATTTTCACAGACCTAGTTCCAGAACATCAACATTTGGTGCCCGAACAGGGACTTGAAAATGCAGTTTTTCTTTCAGTCAGTGCACAGCAGATCAAGGAGATCCTGATGAGTGGTTTTAAAAAAAGTTAATTCTTGGGATCATCAGGGAAAAGGGGAATCAGCAGTAGAACTTTGAAGAGTACTCTAGAGTGTTAAAAACTTTATTGAAAAGCACCAGTGTAACTATTAAATCCTCAACTTTTGAGGAACTTTTTTCTCTTGTACATAAACATTGTTATTGGTTTCAGCCACAAGAGCAGGATATTTTAAATCTGAAACAAGGGAACTTAGTCAAGAAAGCTCTAAAAAGGGCTTATCAAAAGGGAGAGATAATTCCCATACATGTATGGTCTTTGTGTAATCTTATTTCTGTTGTTCTTGAACCATTACAATCAGATGAAAATGAAGATAATAAACAGGATACTGCTATCAATGGACCAATAGCAGAACAAACTGATGTTGATATTAATGAAAATATATATGAAAAAATTCATGAACAGCCAAAACAGATAAACTCATGTCTAGTAAAAGGGAAGAAAACAAAAAGGGAGTTTATGGAACTTTTCCAGCGGTCATTATGCCATCTGCTCCAAAAGATTGACAAGCCAAAACTAGTGTGAGGGCTCCATCTAGCGGCAATAATAGAGCAACACCAACTCGTGTGTGTCTGATATGCAAGAAAAGGTTACACTGGGCCAATGAATGCCATTCTACATATCAAAAGAATGGCAGTCTCATTAATAAGTCAGGAAACGTATGGGGAAGAGACTTATTATACCAATGGAGAGCTTATTTGAATATTCCTCACATTTCTGATACAGCTAAACATCTTATTACTCTGGCCCTTTAGCCTCTTAAAACAGAATCTAGTAAGCCCTCGGAAAATGCAGAGGTGGATGATTCTGTCCCTGATCAGCTTGAGGGCGATTTACATCTGTATTACAATGACTGTTAGGAAAGTGACCATCCAGCGTCTTCTACAGAGGCTTGTGTTACCATGGCTACCTCAAGGGGTCCTATGGCACTTTTCAAGCTATTAATAGCCCTTCAGCTCCAGCTGCAGATGTTGATGTGCCTAAAGAGACTTCCCTTAACCCACCATGTGTCCCAGCATTTATCCCTAAGTCAAGTTCCCTAAACCACCTTTTTTGAGCTGTCTTTAAATTCTCCTAAAGCATCTGTGAAAATTCCTTTACCATAGACTGCACTCATGAAAAGCATAGCACAAACAAGTAAATCAGGTGATCCTGAAGCATTGCAGCTTTTTTTCTGGTCGCAGAGCCTGTTTCAACTGTGGAAAGGCTGTTCATTATAAAAAAGATTGTAAAAAGGAGCCCTCGCCAACAGCACCACCTGTTTGAAATTCACAATGGATTAATGTTAATTCTGCCCCCACAGCTTTCAGATCCTCAGCAAACTTATGTGCTGCCACCTAGGGAAGTGCTGGTCTGGACTTTGCCACTTCCAAAAAATTATTTCTTGATAAACAAAATAAAGTCTGTCTAACCATTTCAGGAGCAAAAGGGACTATTCCAAAAAATTTAGTAAGATTAATATTAGAACGATCTAGCATTAGTTGCAGGGGCATCACTACTCTGCCAAAGAGCTAAATAAAATAAGGAAAACATTCCAGCAGCAACTTTTTAAACCTCCTAATACCTACCTAATGATATGGCTGTGGGATGATAGAGGCTAATAAAATTAAACCACTGGAAAAGTAAGAAAACTTAGCAATAGAGTTTCCAGAAAAATTCTCAAAAGCAGTAAAATCAAAGATGTATGTTTCTATTGATATCTTGTAACCTGTTTTCTGTTTGTCTGTTTGTTCAGTGTCAGTGTATATTTTGATACCTCCAGATGGTAACATTAAATTGAAAAATGAAAGTTATTATAAGAGCTCTATTCAAATGGCCAAAATTAAATAAGTGCTTATGTTAATAACTAAATATGGGTATTAATTTAAAATAATAAGAATAGTTATAATCAAATTAAATCATTATTCTAACAAGTTTGTTTAATGTTGATGGTAATTGTATGTTGTCAGAAGTTTGCTTGGAAACAGTTTCCAAAAGTTAAGTTATTGTGATAACTTAAGTATGGAAGGTATATAGATTGTGCTTTTATTATTAAAGAAAAGAAAGTAATTTTATCTTAAGATAAAATGACTAGTTATTAAAACAAAATTAAAGTTTTATTCTTTCTCAAAGTTTCTCAAGTCATTAATCTGTCTTAATAAAAGTTTACATAGAGTTTTTCTCCTGAATAATCAGTATGCAAAAAATAAATTCTGTTTTATGAAAGTACCTTCTTATACTTTAACCCTGTTGTTTCCTGGAAGAAACAAGTTTTATCACTTTTAAAAGAACATAATGTTTAAAACTGCTTTCTCAAAAAGGAGGTTTTTATTTCAAACTGTTACAAATCATTTGGTCTGTTACCTAGAAAAAGATAAAATACTAAAAATAGTTAAGTTAATGTGATATAAGTTGAATGAAGTATTTAAAACTTTTGTACAATTAAAAGAAATTTTCTAACCTTATGACAATTAAAGTTGTATGAATAGTAAGTTCATATGAACACTTTAAAAGTGTATAAAATTCCTGAAAATTTAATAAAGTTTCAGTATAATATTAAAAAAAACTATAATGCTATTAATCATAATTTTAATTATTTAAAAATATAATAATATTATGGGTCACAAAAACTACCTCTCTGCCTAAAAATCAAAAGGCAGATGCTTTAAATTAAGTTTATCTGATTTACCCCACCTCTGCTAAAGAAACAAGTCTATAGCTAAAAAAACAGCAGCCATTAAGGACTGCCAGGGGCAGTGCATAACAGTAAATTATAGTAAATTAAAATAACACCACTGCAGTATGCAGCAGTCCCAAGTATTGCTAGTTTGTTTAAAAAAAATTAATATCCAGTCATGTCACTATCACTTTATTTCAAAACTTGCTAAGGCTTTCTTTAGTATCTTCTTAAACAAGTCAAGCCAACCCACATTCCCCTTCCTCTAAAATAGCCAACAATAAATCAAATTTATATTCAACACTGTGAGCTACAGTCCCAATTCCAATTATAATGTTAACAACAAAACCAATGCAGGTATTAAGATTACAAGTTAATGTACTGTTCCACAGCGCAAATAAAAAATAATAATTTGTTTTTACCTATGCCTCAAACTATACAAAATAAAGAAATGAAGGTCATTCTAATCATGCTACTAAAAATCTTAAACGCATAAAAAATAAAAGTTTATTCATCGGATGACTGCTTGTTAAAAGTCTTATTATTTCTTGCTGTTATATAATCTACTGTAGTTAGGAATTATGTATAACATACTTAAATACTAATCAAAACTTTAATGTACTACAATGCATACTTAAGTAATTTAATAACTTGTTTATTACACGTAACTGTATTTTATTAGATCTACATGTAAATCTTAACATTTTTCATATTTCTGGAAAAATAATAAATAGTAAGCACATCAAAGATGTTTTTTTTAACAAATTTAAAAAGGTAAAGTACATTTCAAAAGGTGTTGTATTCCTCCTTGTAGGAGCTGGCCACTCTCCCATGGACTGATGCATAAACCTTAAAATATACTGCCCAAGGAATGTTGTGTTCCTTCCTGGGGAGGCTGGCCCCTTCCTCAGGAATTAGCAAAATACTCACAAGTTGGCATCTATAGTATCCAATTCATTACTCCTAAACACAGTCAACCAAAACTCTAGTATCAGTTGTTAATTCAACACTTCCAGGCCAAAAGCTACATATTGGTCAGTATAAAAACTGCTCTGTTTATCTGTCATTCTGTAACTATGTTCAATATTAACTTAATCTTTTAATTAATTATATTATTCATGTTTCTTACTCTAATTGTCAGTATAAGCTTATTGAACTAAATATACATATTAACATTTATCTTGTATCTATCCAGGACTCTAGCCAACAATAAGCCAACTATATCAGTGTGTCCCTTGGTTTGATAAGCTTGTGAATGTATGTATACATATTATAAAAGATTGGAATATAAAAGTTAAACCCCTGTTTATAAACAATCCTTCACTTATTTTACATTATTTCAAATTAGTAACAAAAATACATTAACTAAATATCAATAAAAGGTCCTGCTACCAGAAATGTTCAATACACCCACCGTGTGTCAATATTATGTCTTTAAGGGTTTATGCCTTACTCGTTCTACCTCCCCACAAACATGCATTTACCCTCATTACAGCTCCCACAAAAACACTTTTGACACAACTCTATAAACATCTCCAACATTCTCTTACCCAAGCAAATAACCTCAAGGGTCAAGTTATTGTTGAAAAAAAAGCAGTCACTTACTAAAATTAATGTTGCAAAAACAAAAAGGGGGAGATGGAGGGGAATCTGCTAAAGACAATCTATCTAAGGCATTGCTTACCTTAAATTTTCTTACTAGACAACAAATTTCTAATACCACAGCAGCAGAAAGACAATGGGAGGTTAATAAAAAGAATGAAAATGAAAAATGTGGACAACCAATATATTGGAAAAATGAAACCAATAAATGGGAAAAAGGAGAGGTAAATATTTGGGGCTGAGTTTTTGCTCTTATCATTACAGAAACAGGAGAACAGCAGTGGATCCCCTCCAGAAGAATCAAGCCTAGATTTGAAGATGTTGCCAAAACTTAAACTGTGGACATGGTGGTTTCACATTGGATTACTAACAGGTAAAATATTAGGTCAAGGTAGGATACCATATCATAACTACACTTATTGGGCATACATTATCAACCCACCCCTTTTCGAGCTGTTAACTTGGATGAATGAGTCTTACCCAATTTATTTTAATCAATATCACCATTTTCCATGACCTATAGACTTATGGCTATCCTTAAAGCCAAAAGGAGAAGGGAAATTTATAGAAAATTTAACTTTACCTTTTATAGACCACGCTTTTGTATTGGACATGGTTCCGCATGCATGCAATCTCAAAATTGCAGTCTAGATTTAACAGAGAAAAATCAAACTCAAATTTATATTCTCATTTTCCTTTCTTTACCATATAGATCAGAAAATATGGTGAAACTTACATATCCCTCTCAAAACAGATTACTAAATGACAAATGGCATATATGTCATGGTTTTACAGAGGTTGTGTTGTTTACTCATTCTTATGGAATTGTAAAAGTTCGGGCACTTATAGGAATGCCGAAGCTTTTTAAAAACACAACCATTTCTTGGTTCATTAACTATTCAAACATAACCACTAATGACAGTAATCCCTATTTCTGAAATTTTGGTAATATGGAATTTATTAACAGCTCAATAAATTGGATAAATCAAGGAAGATTTATCCCACACCCATGGGACACTAAACTTAAAAAAACTGAAAATTATTTGTGGAAATTATTTTTTGGGAACTTGCCCAATTTTTGAATGACAAGGCAATAAAACTAATATAACCAGTTTAAAAAGAAAATCAACTCAATTTCTTACAGTATGTATATGAGATCCTATAGTTTTTATCACTGGAAAAGTAACTTTTGGTAAAAGGAACATTAAGTGCTCCAATTGCTTTTTATTTACATGTCTTAAGAATTCATATTTACAGGAAAATCAAACTCTTTTTATAACAAGAAACAAAAAAGGACTATGGTTACTGGCTCGGATGACCAGACACTGGCAGCAGTCTCCAGAATCCCAGTTGCTGTGGTACATCCTCGACCATTATTTAAAAAGAACTTAAAGACTAATTGGACTTTCAATAGTAGGAATTTTGGGACTGATTGGCATCATAACCACTGCAGCTGTCACTGGCACAGCCCTGCATCAAGGAGTCCAGACTCAATAATATGTTGACGACTGGCATAAAAATGCAAGTGAGATGTGGCATAGCCAGTCTCACATTGATATGGAACTGAATAATCATATGAATGATCTTAAAACAGCTATTATTGATTTGGGTAATCAAATCTATAATTTAAGCTTGTTAAGAGCTCTTAAATGTGATTGGAATGAATGTTCTTTTTGTATTAATCCTTTGCCTTATAATAACAGTGAGCATGATTGGGAAAAAGTAAAAAAAAATCATTTAGTTGGATATAAGCATAAGATTTTAGATATTTTAGAATTGCAAAGAAAGCATTGAGGATGTCTCAAAATTAATTGAAAGAAACCCCTGATGCAGAATTTTGGAATGAACTGTCTGAAAGTTTAAATATTGTCAATCCATTTCACTGGTGGAAACAAAAAGCTGTTCAAATATCATTTTGGATTGGATTAGGAATTACTGTTATATGCATTTTAATTGTTTGTATTTTCAAGGGTAAAGTAATAACATATTCATAGAAAAAATGAAAAATTAGATCAGATAAATGCATTTATGGCAAGAAACTTAGACAGGAAAAACTAATTTTACATTATTTGTGGTAGAAAGTTAGTATACAAATAACCCCATGATTTTACTTCTAATTATCTACATAAAGCATGCACATAAGGTACCTGAAGAAGGATAAAATATAAATGCAATTGCCTTCCGTGTAAGAACTCAAAAGCTTGACAGGTATCCAATGACGGGTAAGATTCTCAAAGGAGAACAACCTAAGACAGGCACAAACACAGGAGCCTATGGTAGAAGATAAGTGTGAGAAGAGGTCACCTTGTATTACCTTATATAATGGTTCCTATGATCTTCACTTAAAAAATTAATCAATAAAAAATGGAGAAGTGAAGGAGTTCAATTAAAGGCTATAACTACTGACAGAAAGCAGGCTGCCTTGGTATGTATGGGATATGTGTCTCTAGTCTCAAAACACTAAGATAATATCTGGTAGGAGCCTGGTGGAGAAGCATTCTGTTCTTCAAGAAGTGTATCTAGTACATGTCAGATAATGATTAACAAGGTCTGTTACATGCAGGAATGTAAGGAGAACTGATCCATTAACCCTAAATACATGTTGGCTTTAATAACGTGTAACTCGTCACGTATCTATTGCCTTTGCACATGAACACACGTATTTTTGTTCTAAAGCTAAATAAAAGCCACGATGCTTTATGCAGTGGCACTCTCCTCCCTTTGGATGGAAGGTCCCCTGGCCCCAGCTATGTCCTGTTTCTTTCTCACCCATTTTCATTTGCAGAACTGTTTTCACAGACCAATTCCACAACATCAACAGAAGCAGTTGCATTGACCAGGGCTGCAGAAAGTCTGGGTATGCTCTAATAACTTTATAAGAGATACTTAAAAGATGAGGCCTTTCCCCAGGTATGTCTGCTCATTTAACAGAACTCATAGTCTTCAATAGGTCCCTACACTTATGGAAAGAAAGAAAGGTAAACATACACACAGACTCTAGATATGAATTTTCAGTGATCCATGTTCATGGGGCCCTTTGGAAAGAAAGAGATCTGTTAACCTGAGGGAAAAACACATCATTTGTAAGGGTGATCCTATCACAGATTTAAGACTGATTTTCAAAAGGAAATAGCAAATAAGTAATGTCTAATATAGATTGTACTGCTTGGTATGTATTCTTCTCTTTCCTGTTGGCTGGACACTTTTAATAGTATTTTATGGGCTAATGACAACAAGCCTATTGCCTAAAGGTTGGACATTTTCTTTGTAGTGAATAATCTAGATTAATCAATATCTTTGATTAGGTCCCAAGTTGTAACCACTAGCTAAACCCTTTAGATAAGATTACAAAAATGATAGCATTGTTTTCATCCTTATAAATTTGTCTGCTTGAAACTTCCCATGTCACATTGAAAAAATGGAAGGAAAATTTAATTTTTAAAGCCTCCCAAGCCCTTGCTGGGTAGCACAATTGAAGAATTGCTGAGTATTTCACCCAAATCCTTATATAAAATCCTCTTCCTGTATCACTATACCAGTACATTGTTTCCTTCAAGTCCAAGAATTAATATTTCTAAAGGTTGACCAGAACCTTAGACTTGAGAATTCCCATAGAAGAGGAATTGCTCACCTTTGGCTCTTTCTCTTTTTTGATCTTATACCCTATCATAACTGATCCTTGGAAAGATATGGAAGATATGGAACCCTACATTTAAGTGCCTCTCCACTGCCCCACATTATGTATGAACACAGAACTAACATATCCTGGGGTTTTGCAGACAACCATAATCAAACAGTCTGTAATTATATGGTGAATGGCATTCCTAACAAGGTGGCAATTTATCTGGATTTAATGAAAGGTACTATAAATACACAGGGAGAGGTTTATACCTGTTATATAATCAAAAGGTCTGATACAGACTAATAATGATATTTAGCTTATAAAAAGCCAAAAAATTGAAATAGACAAAAACCTGCGAAATCCCCCCTTGCAAGGGACATTCCTTGTATGACACATTATAAGCACTCATTTTTAAAAGACAGAAACTCATCATGCTGCAATATTTCAATGCTGTTTCTAAATTCTCCCCACATAAATGCACTTTTTACTTGTTACACCTCATTTTTTTCTGCAACACAGTTCTGAATTTGCAAGATGATTGCTGAATTACATTTCTTAGATTTATACAAAAATTTAACAAATTCTGCTTATATTTATTTTTCATGTTCCAGTGAAAATAAACTAGTCACATTTGAAGAAATTTTTATTTGCACTTTTGCCTTAATTCCTCATCTTTCTTTCCTTCCTTTTCTAAAGGCTTTACCTTTTCCCATTTTCCATCATTTATCTCTAAGATCCTCCCTCCATGAAACATACTTACTCAATTTAGAACAGAGGACTCTCTGTCATAGAACATAGTACCTCTGTCAAGGAATCATGTTTACTCCTGCATTTTATCCATTTATGTTTCACTATTTTCCTACCACTCCTGGTAAAGGATTTCGCTTTAGGGTTTACCGTAGTCCAACCATAACTTGACCTAAGCATTCTTTCATGAACTCACTACTACTTTCTTTTTAAAAACTGCATCTCTCACCACAGTTGTTTTGGCCACTTTAATCTACTGAGGACTATCTTGCTAATTCATCTGACATTTAACACAGTAGGCTCACTGGCAGCTCAAAATCCTCAAGCAAAACCATAGTCTTACATAGTGCCTGGTTTTTTGTCAAAATTCATGTGGTTCAAATTCACTACCTTCAAATTCATTGGGGACTATTAGATGATGCCACATCAGGCATTTGCTTCAAATTTAGTTGATGGTTTTCAGAGAGAAGGGGAAGAAATTGTTGGGAGCTTCAAAGAGAAAGAATAGCTACATACCTTGAAGTCCTGTTTGATGTGACTTGTGGAAGACAAAAATGCCACCATTCAACAGGGCAGAAAGGGAGGCTTTTTCTCTAGGGAATAGCCAGACAAGGAAATGAAGGCATTGTAGGAAAATTGTTTGAAATGACGTGGGAAGAGGTGTCACTGATAACAGACCAGGAAATCCTTAGGATGCAACGGAAGTTTCTGGGAGTCTCATGGGAGGAGGGGGATGAAGTGTGCTTCAGCCAGCATTTGCTGAACTATTTTATTAAGAAGATTGTGTGTTAAGAAAAATGTGTGTTTATCACAGAAAAGGGTTTCATTGTCTCTTCCCCATCAGTTTCTCACTTCTTAGCATCATTAATTTCTATATAGCAGAGCCTGGAAACACACTGAATCTTAAAGTATCTGTTTATGGTATGCCACATACACTGTATGAAAACTACGCTTGGGCAAAGTCCTTAGTTGGCCTTGTTTTTAGCTATACAGCCAAAATTGAGATCTTCACCAGGTGTTTGTGCAAAGAATGAATGTACTAATTCCACACACTGCTTACTACAGACAGGCAGATAAATTGGTGTCACTTTATCAAGTTATTCTGCTTTAATAAGTTTTTACACATTGCCGAGTCAATATTTATGGTAACTAAATAAATTTAATATTAAGTTTATTTTTTTAAATTCAGGTAACTTAATAATTATATCCATCCTTTATATGAGAGCTAAACTTAATTGTTCATCTTAAAAGTCTTGCAAGTTTATAAGCATCATGCTTTTACCTCATTCAATCATCAAAGACTTATATGAGTCCCAGAGAGAATAGAAAACATTCCCAAGTTTTTCCAGTATAAACACGTCATCAATTCGAGAGATATCTGTGACAGAAAACACATTCTAAATTATTACACTATTTCCCTCACAAACATCTATCTTTCTCACACAACATAAGAACTCAATTTTATTCCTATCTTTATAGCATTATGTTTTTTTTAATAAGGGGAGAAGATGGCTATTTCACACAGGCATGAGGGTTGGGTTTGGACCTGCTATTAGAACTGGCCATTTATTGATTGCAATTGTTTTAAAGTCAGCTTGTGTTGTCTGCAATATTGTTGTTATTTTTTTTATTACCCATGGAATATATAAATTATACTGGGTATAATTTTCTCTTAGCATGAATTATATTTACCTCATTAATCATTGAGAGCTACTTTCTTGTTAATATATTATATTTTTATGCAATTTTATTGAAGTATATCATCCATGCATACACAATAATAACTAATATGTGTATAGTAAAATTTCTGATTTTAAAAAACAATTATGCATATAATAACAATTATGCATAAAAAACAATCATACAAGAATTGTATACATCACCCCAATACCCATACCATGCATTGTTGTGAAACATTTGTTATAAACCATGAAAGAGCATCATTAAAATATTTCAACTAACTCAAACCCATATATTACATTTGGTATATTTATCCCCAACTGATCCAATTATTAAAACCTTTTATTAATGTTACATAATTTTTATGCTTCATGAAAGAACATTCTCCTATTTATTTTTTTAATCACAGTCTATCTTCCAACAGTGGAATATTTGTGTTATACTGTCCCATGCTATGTTCAGTGCATTCAAAGTGTCCACTCAGTGACTCTCATTTTCACCAGAAATTTGTGCATCATCAGCCCAATAAATTTGAGAATGTTTTCATTAATCTAAAAAAAATAATCCAATACTGTCTGATATCTCCGTATTGCTGTGTCTTAGACTTGTGGCAAGATGGCATTGAAGTTGTAGGCAGAGCTCAACTCTCTTCCAAAAATAGCGGAGGCAGGGCCAAATACTATCTGAGGGAGCGGCTTTGGGATTCTGCACACCAGGAGAGTGTTGAACATTATACAGGAGGGAGAAGGGCAGAGAGACAAAGACGCCAAATGAAAACAGTGAGTTTTTCATCCCTGTGACTGGGAACAGCACATATACCCCATTCTTAAGGTGAATATTCTCGGTAAAATTCCTGGCTCACTGCAGCCAACAGTGTGGGAAAGAAAGTTCTGCTCCATGGAAGAAAGAGGCATCAGTCCAAGGTAGAACATGGCTTCTTTCTGTGAGTTTGGCCAGCTGAGCTCTATTTAAATCTCAAAGAGACCCTAACCAGACCAATGTGGCCCCTGGGAGAGGTGAGATTAGATCTGAACAGGCAAGTGCTCACACCTAACCAGAGAAAGAGGAATTAGGTCAGTGAAGGGCTTGATGGACACCAGTGCCTAACCAGCCATGGAAACAAGGAAGCCAGGAAAGATAGCCAGGAAAAGTTTAGAAGACCAACTTACCTGAGAGAGAGGGGATGGGGAAAGCCACATAAACTTTCAGTAGCCTACCAAACCTGTGGAGTGGGTATAGCTCAGGGGAGAGATGCCTGCCTCACATATACTAGGCCCCTGGTTCAATTCCTGGTAACTCGTAGGTGAAGGGTTCCACAGAGTGATCTACCCAGTTGTGAGGCACCCAGCTGGTATGAAATGAACAGGAAGTTATAGACTGACACTTTTTTTTCCTTTTGTTTTTTATCTGTTTTTTTTTTTTATTTTTATGATTTTTAATTTATTTTATTTTTTATTCTTTTTCTTATTCACTAAAACCAGGTACCTTACCTGTGAATGGCAGGCTGTAGGGTGATTGATTGAAGAACACTGGCAGCCTGAGATGGTTCCTAGAGTCCTAAGAAGGAAGGCTGTTTTTCTTGGGTTGGTCTTTTAGTTTTGCTTTCTTTTGTTTCCATTGTTTACTTTGCTCTTTCTTTGTTTCCTTTTTATCTTATCCTTATATTTTCTCCATTATTTCTTTATTTTTTTCTTTTCATTTTTCCCTCTTCAATTGTTTTCCTTTCATTATACCTTTTCTTGTTTTATCTTCATTTTTCTCTTCCTCTCATCTTTCTGTTTTTTTTTATTTTATTGTTGTTTTCCTGTTTCATTTTTAGTCCACCTTTTTTATTCTTATTCCTTTGTATTTTTATGATTTTTTACTCATATTAAATATTTATTTTTCTCTTTTATGATTCCTTTTCTATCTTTTTATTATTAATATTTTTCTTTTTCTCTTCTTCTTTCTTTCATTTTCTATGTTCTTAATATTTTTCCAAAGGAATACAGACAACTATAAGGATATAGAATAAGTACTACCAACTGTCAAAAAGGAAGCTTCACACAGAATAAAATAAAATAAAATTCTAAAGTAGAAAGGGAAGCTAAACATCTGATAATGAGATCAAGGTAAACAGATACTTAGAAAACAAGAAAAAATTCAAGTCACACTAAGTAACAGGAAAACATGGCCCAGTCTAATGAACAATTTTTAAGAATGAGATGATGCAAACCATGGAACACCTGAGCAATGATGTCCAAATTAATATCCTGAATTCACTTAATGAAGTGTAGGAAGAAATAAAAGATAATAAAAAGACAATTTGGAACGATACTGAAGAAATTATAACCATTACATAAAAAGATACCAGATCTGTTGGTGATGAAAGGCAAAGTAAAAAAAAAAAAAAAAAAACAAAAAAAAAATTAATGCTGGAAGCACATAACTGCATATTTAAACAAGTAGAGGAAAGAATAAGTGATGTCATAAACAGTAGATCTGAAATCAGACTGATAGTAGAACAGATAGATAAAAAGACAGAAAATTTCAACAGGGACTCAGGGAATTCAGTGAAAATATATGAAGTCCAGAAACAAATGCATTATAGGTATCTGAGAAGTAGAAGTGATGGGAAAATGGGGCAGAAGTTGTGTTGGATGTAATAATGGCTGAAAATTCCCCAACTCTTTAGAGGGACATGGATATACATGTCCAGAAAGTGCAGCTCACTCCACACAGTATAAATCCTAACAGGCCTACTCTGAGATATATACTTATCAAAATTTCAAATGTTGAAGAAAAAGAGAGAATACTACAAAAACAGGAGAAAAAATATCCATCACATGCAGAGGAAAATCAATGAGATTAAGTGCAGATTTCTCTTCTGAAACCATGGAGGTGACAAGGCAGTTGTATGACATAGTTAAAGTGCTAAAAGAAAAAAATATATATATCAGTCAAGAATTCTGTATCCAGTAAAGCTTGTATTCAAAAATGAAGGAAATTCAAAAACATTCAAAGATAAACTGAAATTAATAGAATTTCTCAACAAGAAACTTGTCTTTTAAGAAATACTAATGGAGTTCTTCAGGTTAAAAGGAAGAACAGGAGATAGTGCGTCAGAGGAGTACAGAAAGGAAGATTATTAGTAAGAGTAACTAAAAAGATAGAAAGAGAAAATATGACACATATAAAACTAAAGAAATTATGGCCAATGTAAATTTTACTTTGACACTAATAACATTTGAAGGTTAATGCATTAAACTCTCCAATCAAGAGACACATATTGGTAGAATGGATAAGAAAATATGACTCATCTAAATGCTGCCAGAAATGAACTCACTTTAAGAAATAGACTTTAAATGCAAAACTATTGTCAGAGACAAAGAAGGGCACAACATATTAATGAAAAGCATAATCAATCAAGAAGAAAGAACAATCATAAACGTGTATACACCTAACCAGGATGCTCCAACATACAGGAGGCAAATATTGGAAAAATTAGTTCAAGAATTAGATACTCCTAAATTTAGAGTGGGACTTTAATACACCCTTATTAATATTGGAAAGAACATCTCAACCAGTGTCAATAAAGAAACAGAGACCTTGAATAATACATTAGAGGATCTAAACCTAATAGTCATATACAGAACAATATACACAAATACAGTGGAATATAAATTCTATAGTTACATGGGTCATTCTCCAGGATAGACCACATGGTAAATCACAGAACAACCCTCAATAAATTAAGAAAGATTTAAATTTTTCAAAGCAATTTCTCCAACCTCAATGTAATAAAGCTAGAAATCAATAAAGGGCTAAGAACTAGAATAGGTACAAAGATATGGAAGTTAAACCACACACTCTTAGAAATAAGTGGATCAAGGAGTAAATTGCAAATGAAGTCAGTAACAACTTTTAAAAAAATAACAATGAAAATAAAGAATATAAAAACATATGGGATGCAGAAAAAGCAGTGCTGAGTGGGAAATTTATAGGAATAAATGCCTATATTAAAAGCCAAACTATACACCAAGGGGATCTAGAGAAGAAAAAAAAAAAAAAACGAATACCAAAGCAAGCAAATGGATTGAAAGAACGAAGATTTGAGCAGAGGTAAATGAAATTAAGAATAAAAAACAATGGAACAAATAATCAAAACCAGAATCTAGTATTTGAGGACATTAATATAATTGACAACTCCTTATCTAGATTAATAAAGAAAAAAACAGAAAATGCAAATGCATAAAATAAAATATGAGGGAAGCAAAATCACCACCAATGTCAAAGAAATAAACTGTATCATAAGAGATAATTTGAAAAATTACATGCCAATATGGTGGATAACTTAGATGAACAGGATAAATTTCTAGAAACACACTAGCAGCCTACATTGATGAAGGAAGAAGTTGATGAACTCAACAGACTAATCACAAGCAACAAGATTTAATTAGTCATAAAAAAAAAAAATCTCCCAACTAAGAAGAGCAAAGGTACAGTAGGCTCAACATGTGAACTCTAGTAATGATTCTGGAAAGAAAAAAAACACCTATTCTGCTGAAAATATTCTAAAATATAGAAGTGGATGGAACATTGCCTAACTCATTCTATGATGCCAAAATCACACTAATACCAGAGTCACCTAAAGATGCCACAAGAAAAGAAAACAGCAGACCAATCTCTCTAATGGTCCTGGATGCTAAAATTCTCAAGAAAATACTTGCTGAACATATTCAAAAACACAGCAAAGGAATTATACACCATGGTCATGTGGGTTTAATTCCTGGTATGCAAAGATGTTTCAACATAATAAAATCTATCAATGTATTGCACCACAATAATAGATCAAAAACAACAACAAAAAAACCACCTGACAGTCTCTATTGATGGAAAAAGCTTTTGACAAAATACAACATCCTTTCTTGATTAAAAATAAATTCAAAAGATAGAAATAGAAGGAAACTTTCTCAAGATGATGCAGGATATATATGAAAACCCACAGCTAACCTTTTATTCAATTGTGAAATTCTAAAGGCTTTCCCTCTAAGATCTGGAAAAAGACAAGGATGTCCACTTCACTGCCCTTATTTAAAAGTGTGTTAGAAGTACTTACTGAAGAACTTAATCAAGAAAAAGATATATCAAGCATCCAAATTGGAAAGGGAGAAGTAAAATTTCAATAATTGCAGATGACAAGATCCTATATGTAGAAAGCCCTGAGAATTCTCCAAAAAAAAATTCTAGAATGGATAAATTTGTTCAGTATAGTGGCAGGATATAAGATCAGCCTGCAAACGTCAGTGGTATTTCTGTACACCAATAATGAGCAATTTGAGGAGGAAATCAAGAAAAAATTCCATTACAAAAGCACCTAAAACAATCAAAAACATAGGAATAACCTTAACTAAAGATGTAAAGGACTTGCACACAGAAAACTGCACATAATTTTTAGACGAAATCAAAGAATACCAAGATATATGGTCAAATGATATTCGACAAGGTACCAAGCCCACTTAACTAAGATAGAATGGTCTCTTCCTAAATGGTGCTTGCAGAAATGGATATATAACAGAATCAGAGAGGATTGCCATCTCATGCCTTGTGCAAAAATTAATTTCAGGTGGATCAAAGACATAAATATAATAATCAAGACAATAAATCTCCTAGAAGATAATGTAGGGAAGTATCTAGGAGATCTGTTAGGAGAAAATAATTCATAAACTTTGGACCCAAAGCATGAGCAATGAAAGAAAAATATAGATAATACGACCTCCGCAAATTAAAAAAAATGTTCTTCAAAGGAGTTTGTTAGAAAGTGGAAAGGCAGCACATTTAATGGCAGAAAGTATTTGATAACCATTTATCTGATAAGGGCCTAGTATCCAGAATATATAAAGAAATCCTACATCTCAAAAATAAAAAGACAAAAACCCTACTTAAAAAATGGCAAGAGATTTGAATAGACACTTCTCCAAAGAAGAAATTCAAAAGGCTTAATAGCACATGAAATGATGCTCAGCATCACTAGCTATTCAGGAAATGCAAACAAAACTACAATGAGATATCGTCTTACACCTATTACACTGGCAGCTATTAAAAAAACAATAACTACAAGTGTTGCAGAGGATGCGGAGATAAAGGAGCATTCACTCACAGCTAAGCGGAATATCTAATGATGCAGCCATCATGGAGGACTGTTTGGCAGTTCCTTAGGAAGCTAAATATAGAATCACCATATCATCTAGCAATCCTCATAATGGGTATATATGCAGATTAATTGAAAGCAGGATCCTGAACATATATATGCACACCAATGTTCATAGCAGCATTATTCACTATTGCCAAAATTTGGAACCAACTCAAGTGTCCACCAACAGATGTAGTGATTAGCAACTTGTGGTGTGTATATATATATATATACACACACACACAATGGAATGTTACTCAGCTGTAAGAAGGAATGCATTATTAACACATGGATCCATCTTGAAGACTTTATGTTGAGTGCAATTAGCCAGTCATGAAGGGCAAATACTGAATGATCTCATTGATATGACTTAAGCAAATTAAGGCCACTCAAATAGCTAAAATCTGGAAGAAAGTTTATCAGGAGAGAGAAAGGGAGTAGAGCATGATGAGCTAATGCTCACTCAATGTAGGCAAAATCTATGATAAGGTGGAATGGGGTGTTTGGGCAGTGGGTGGTAGTGATAGTGGTGCACTGATGAGATTAAGTTGGATGAGGCTTGAATATGAGGGGATGGAGAGTGGAGGGGTTAGGGTTGTACTATACATGGATCTGTGTGGAAGGTGGGAAGAAGGAGCAGTTGAACTCGGGGGTTGTGTAGGTTTGTGTTTAAATCTACAATGGCAGGATGTTCTGACAAATTTGTCAAGGGAGCTTTACAGGTGCAAGGCATAGGTGGTGGGTGGATATGTGGGACAGAATCCACATGGGGCAGGCTTCAATGGAATATGAAAGTGTTCATGTTTGTCATAGAGTGTTATCTCAGTGGGTGGAGACACAAATAATAAAGAAAAAATATTAAACTCCCATCTTCAGGTGTTCTGCTATTTTCTCAATTAGAGGGTAAAGTATCTCTCGTGAACATAAGCAGTGCATAATAAAACAGACCAGTATGTCAAGCCCCCAGTACTATCACATGTAAATATAAACCTTATTCTTCAAAACTTGAAACTTAGTTGTTACCATATGTTCTGACGTTGGAGCAGGGAAGAACAGAAAATTTGGAACATAGGGCACTTTTCAGGCATTAAAATTGTTCTGTGTGAATTTACAATGACAGAAATAGGCAATTTTAAATTTTGTTACATCGTCTAAAATGTACTGTGCAAAATATAAACCATAATGTAAACCATTGATTATGGTTAGTATCAGTGCTACAATATTTGTAAATCAATTGTAAAGTTGAACTATACACATATAAAATGTTATTCAAGGGGGAGAGAGAATGAGACAGGAGGAGGAATTTGATTATATGGAAGTCCCCTATATTTTCTATGTGAATTTGTGAAAATTCTGTAACTTAAAGCTGCTTTGAAGATAAGCAAAACAAATAAACAAACAACAAAAAAAAAACAACAGGGGAACATACAGAGGTAATTTTCACTGTACATAAAAGAAAATAGATCCCAGAAATGTCTGATCATTTCCTTTTCCCCAATGCACAGTTGCTCTGGTAAAAGGCCGTAGGCCTTCTTGAGGAAAGGTGGCAGGAAGATTAGGAGGACAAATTTTTGGCAGTTTAAGGGGACCTGGCCTTCTCCTCATTCAAGGGGTTCTGGTTCTGTAAACTGTTTCAAATCTGGGAATTGATTAAGAGGCTGTGATTCTTTGAGTCTGTAATTTGAGTTAGGGTTCTGTTCACTCAACCTAGAACTCTTCTGGTTATACAGATCCAGAAGAAATTTAGTAGACTGTACATCTATTTCAATTCTAGGTATCCCATGATCTATTAGCCAATGCTATAACTCTATGTGACTCAGACTATTTTGAGTGCTGCTTTGAATATGCCTTTCATAGTGGTAGCCACGCCAACCTTGTCTTTCACAATTAACTACTGATACTTGACTTTTACTGGATGGAGATACGGTTATCTCCATAATGTTTAAGGATTCTAATTCCTTTACAACCTTCCCTAGAGTAATATCTGGACTACAGAGAAGAGTAACCACAGAGTTCTTCAGGGAAGAGAATTTAGTCTTACAAAGTTATTCTTCACAATCCTGGTTAAAGGTGTGTCCTCTGGACATTCCTGGGTTGGGTGTGCATGTCTCAAATGGTAAATACATTCTAATATTCCAATCTCTCTACACCATAAAATTCCTTCATCTACTGTATACTAGGGTAAATCAGGCATCTCAACCTCAGTCACGCTAGGCCATCTTTTGGTCCATATCTCAAACTGTTAGAGCCCTTTCTAATCCCCTGAGCTACAACATTGTATCCAGAATTTCTGCTTAGTGGGTCCATATCAATAAATTCAGCCTGATCCAACTTTACATTCCTTCCACTGTTATCCCATACCCTTAGTGTACATTCCCACACATATTCCCCTGATTTCTGTCTATATAATTGGGAAAATCATGCAGTTCATTTGGTTTATAGTGTAGTTTCTCATGGGTCACATTTTATATTTCACTTTTGGGAGCTTGTGATTCTAGTCTAGTAATACCTCTCAAACACAAGAGGGATGGTAGGGGTGGGTAAGAAGAAGGCTTAAAAATGTCTTGCAAGCTACTGACCTCAGGACATTCCTTGCATCTCTTCAGGCATGGGTGGGAAGGCAGATTCCTCAGGGCAGGCTGAGAGTGGTCTGTGCATGCTGGAGTTTGGATGGTACCTGCCTCAGGCCTGGGAGGAGGTCCAGACTCTCTGGGGCAGGCCAGAGCCTGGGCAGTGCATGCTGGAGTTTGGCTGGTAACCACTTCAGGGCTGGAAGGAGGTTCAGAGTCTCTGGGGCAGGCTGGAGGCTCTGTGATAAAAGGTTCACAAGGTGTGGTCTCCACAGGCCCAGCCATAGCGGGTATATCTGGTAATGTTTCAGCAGAATTTAGGGTTCCAATGTCCCAAACAATATTGTCATCATCCCATTTGCCTCTATCCCAATCCTCTGGGCTCCCCTCCTTTCCAAGGAATGGCTTCACTTTAACTACAGAAACCCTGTTGTGTTGTGATTTTAGTTTCCTTTGTAGCTCTGCTACACATACAAGGAGAGTCTGAGTTTGTTTTTCAGATATCTCAAGTCTGTGGCTACAGAAGAAAATATTTTCTTTCAGAACACACATAGAAACTTTCATATCATTCTTGTGGCATTTAAGGTTCAAATTTGAATATTTTAGCTCATTTCTTTCTTTTGTAACTGTATCCAGAGTATCTTGGAGGAGCCAACCAACATCATTATACCCTTTGACTCCACAAAACTCTGTTAAGGTGTTGAAAACACTCTCACCCAGATCGTTGCTTCTTATAAGCATGGAAGTAGGGGAATTCAGCCATGATATTTTGTGTATCTCTATTGTCAACTCACACCATGGACTGTTAGCAGCTTCTTCATTATTGGAAAGGGAGTCATTAATACCCTTGAGTCCAATTAGAGTAGAGAGAGAATTGAAAAATTACCAAACATCCTATGTTTAAAACTCTTTTCCTCAAGAACCACTCCCAGTATCAAGCTGTATTAGTCAGGGTTCCCTACAGAAACAGAATCAACAGGGAGATATCTGTCAATAGAATGAGATTTTATAAGAGTCTCTCACATGACTGTGAGGGTGCATTAAGTCTGGCTCCACAGGCTGGCTGCAAACCAGGTACGGCGATGAAAGTCCAATGAAGGTCCTTGATAGGTTTCTGAGAGACCTTGGCTGTTCTAAGATGAGGTGGGGAATTCTCCCTGAAGGCTGAAGTCACTTCTCCTTTTAAGGTATTCTAGTGATTCAATAAAGTGTTAATGATTGCTGATGGCAATCTCCCTGATTGATGTAGATGTAATCAGCTATCTATTCTGTAAACGCACTGGTGACCATAGTCCAGAAATGTCCTTGTATTACAATTAGCCCAGTGCTTGCTTGACCAAACTACTGGGCACAATTACCTGGCCAACTTGGCACATTAGCCTAACCATCACAACAGCATATAGGTAGCTCACACTTTTTTACCCATTCTGTCTCTCTGTCTTTTGATTGATGAATTTAATTATTATTATATACTCATTACCTATTTTGTCCATTTTTTCCTTTGGCTTTCCATTGTCATATCTTACCATTGTCTACCTTTTTAGCCCTTTTATTACAATTACTTATAATCTTCATTTTTACACTATTCTTGAAGTCCTTTGCCTTTGTTATTTCCCTTTAGGTTGTAGCAAATATTAATATGTGTTTTAAACCTAGTGTTCTGCTAAAATACTCTAGCTTTTTTTGTTTGTATGTGAAGACATTAACTCATTCTCATTTTTGAAGGACATATTTTTGGATAAAGAATTCTTGGCTGGCAGTTTTTCCCTTTAAGTACATTAAATACATCACAACAGTTTTTTCCTGCCTCCATTGTTCCCTATGAGATATATGCACTTAATCTTATGGAGGTTCCCTTGTATGTAATGCATTACTTTTCTCTTGCTGCTTTCAGAATGCTCTCTTTTTCTCTGGTATTTGTCATTGTGAATAGTGAGTGTCTCAGAGTATGTCTATTCAGATTAATTCTGTTTTCTGTGTGTTGTCCTTCTTGGATATTGTTATTTATGTCTTCAATAAGGGTTGGGAAGTTTTTGAACAGGGTTTTCTCAAAAATTCTTTCTGCTGTTTTTCCATTCTCTTCCCCTTCTCAGACACTGGTAATGCATGTTTGTGCATTACTTGCCATTCATTTTCCAGAGATCACGGTCCATTTTTTCCATTCTTTTCTCATTCTCTTCTCCTGTCTTTTCAAGTGCAGATGATTGGTCCTCCACTTCACTAATTCTGTATTCCATGTACTCAAATCTGCTGTTATATGCATCTAATATATCTCCCCTGAGATGGCTACCTAATGTGTCTGCTTGCTCTCATCTCATGGTGACTGCTCATTGTGTCCTTTCCTTGGGTCCACTCCTTGTGTCTGCTCATTTTGTCTCCCCATCTTCTTTAGGAGTCACTTGGAACCAAACCTGGGACCTCCCATGTGGGAGGTGGGTGCCCAACCCCTGAAGCCACATCTGCTCCTTGCTTGTTGTGTCCGCTCATTTTGTCTGTTTATTTGTCAGCTTGTTGCATCAGCTTGTCACATCAGATGTTGCATCTGCTCATCTTCTTTAGGAGTCACCAGGAACTGAAACTGACACCTCCAATGTAAGAGGTGGTGCCCAAAAGATTAAGCAACATCATCTCCCTATTTAAGATATTTCTGTTCTCACTTGTTGCAGTTTCATTCCCATAAGCTCTGTTACTGTTTTTGTAGGCATTTAAATTGTTCTTTATACTCACCCAGTGTCTTAATATCCTTTATCTATTTATTCATATTTTCCTTCAACTCCTATATTTGATTTATTTGATTTGTATGATTTTCATTGATTAGTTGCCTAATCAACTCATCCATGTATATGTCTAATCATTGATTAGTTGTCTAATCTTGTGTATCACCAAGTTTTTTAATTTGTTCATTGGTTTGGCCATATATTTCTGTTTCTTAGTAAGGACTATAATTTTTGTTGATGTTTAGACACCTGAATATATTGGTGAATTTACTCTGTTCATCAACATTACACTCTTGGCTAGTAGTTTTGTTTCACAACTCTTCTTTGACTTTTGTTCAACTTATTCTAAGTCTTTAAAATTGTAAAGATTAAGCAATCATAATAGGGGCAGAGACTCACTAATATGGTGCAGATTTGCTTCATGTGGTCTGGGCCAAAGGACTCCTAAAAGGGATTTTTTTCCTTGCAGTTTCCCAGTCAGCCATCAGATGGTGTTCATCAGGAAATCTTTTCATGGAGGTGTTTTTTCCATCCTCCACCTGCCCATTATTCTGATCTGGCACGAGCTGAGCTTCAAAGCTGATTCTGCTGACCAAATTCAGTGAAGAGCAACCACTCTCCACACTCCAGTGCTGCCTTCCTCTTCCCAGGGAGGAACATGTCTGTTCCTCACTCAGTTGGCTGCAATCAGCCATGAGAATTATCCAGGGAGTTAGCCTTGAAGCGGGATGATGGTTGCCTTTCCCAGGCACAGAGCAGTTCATGCTTTTAGTTTTAGCTTTTTCTTCATTTCTCTTTCCCCCACCCTTCTAAAAAATGCAGAACACTCTCCTGTTCTGCAGAAACCTAAATATCTCCTTCAGACAAATTTTTAACTCCCTCCATTGTTTTTCTGGGAGACTTAATTCCTGACAACCACCTGTGATGACACCTTCCCAGAGGTCCCTAATATTACAATTTATTCCATGAAGTTCTTGAGTGGAGTTGTGCATTGATGAGTGCATGCATGTGTATGTGTGAGTGTCATTAAGTCTATTCATAGATACATGTTATAAAAATGTAATCAAATAAATGCAAAAATCCTGAATGGAAAATTATTAAACTAGAAGCATATATGGAGTATACTATATTATAATTTGAAGTCATCTACTCTGAGAAAATGTTAATGATTCTTCTATCAAAATCTTAAAAAACTTACATTTATAATGTTATGATATATACTTCAAAGATAGAGGGTATAGAATAGAAAATAATCAAGTTATTAATAGTAATGGTAAAAATTATATCTGTGTGATACAATCTGCTAATTCTTATAAAGACTATGATAGCAGTAAATAGGTACAATAATAGAAAGTGTTGCTCTCAGGATGAAATAATTCATTTATGAAAAAATATATAGACTAATGCTTGATATACAGTAGTAGTCTTTTAAGTGGTTTAAGAAAAATTATTAATATAGTTATAAATATTGCATAGCATTGACTTTGGAAAAATCTCACTTATGAATATCATTCAATGTCACAAAGAACATACAAGAAAAAAAATTCTATCAGTAGAAAGGTAATTCAATATTATTAAGCATACATTTTTAATTGGGACCAGGTTATCAGTATGAGACCATTTGAGAAAGGGGCAAATATGGACTCTATTCTGAAGGTACAACCAACAGTACTTGTGAATTAATTGGATGAGAGATGTTAGAGAAAAGAAAATATAATGATAATACTAAATTAGAGAAAAATTATAACATACAGTCAGATGAATATTTTTTCATACAAATGAATAAAAATTCTTATAATAAAACACTATGCAAACTTTTATCTGTAGGAAACAGAAAAAAGCCTGTAACATGAAAACTGTCATAGCTATATTAAATATATCTGTTAATATCTCCCATCATGTTATCATATTATCAGCACGTTAAATGCAAAGTAATATGCATCTCACACAGTATTTTCCTGGAATCAGTAATCCTGCATAATATGCTAAGCAACACCAGAATTTAATGTATATTAATGTTAGAAATGGAGCACAATGTTAGAACCATTTCATTTTAATATAAATAACATAGAGCAACATTAGGCTTAATTGAAAAATCATATGAACCAAAAGGAAATTTCAGGAAATGTAGTGAACCATGATTAATAAAGAGTTAGGAATTCAACATTTCTATAAAATCAGAAATTCAATAAAAATTGTAAATTTCCTCAATATAAATTCTTCAAGTAATTGTATTTTTCCTGAACTCCTCCTATGGGAGGTAAATAAATGTATCATATTCCTGGATGGCAAAGCAGAATACAACAGCTATCTTAAGTCTTACACAAATATTCTATAAACATTGTGGACTTTGATACAAATTATACATTTTAAGTTTCATTTTGGGAGTATTACTGGGAATATGATATATTTGATTTGAAAGTATAAAAGGATGACAATAGCTCAAAATTCTTTAAAGGCTTATGGAAATTTCAAATATGTAAATAAGTGAGGGGATATCATCTATCTTTCACAGAGCTTCAGTAATATAAATGCAAGACAAATATTGCTCAATATATCCCTGTCATCTCTCCAAACATGTATATTTAAAGTGAACCCCATACAATCTATCCTTTCATCTGTAACACTTCAGAATATATGTCTGACAATATGGATTCTTTCAAAAATAATCACTTAATCATTATAAATTTAAAAAGAACTAAGAATAATTCCTTAATGTTATCAACACTGTAACATTTCAGCAAATGCCATTTCATGTATTTAAAATCAGAATATAAAAATTGTATTCTTATTTAACAGGTTAATGTGTTTTTAAGTCTTTAAAATTCTCTATTATTCCAAGCACTTATGTAATTGTTATTTATTTGTGAAAAAACCTGGGTCATTTTTCCTGCAGTATAACATGTTCTGGATTCTGTGATTTCATCTCTGTGCTGTCATGGAATATACTTTTCTAACCTTATCCTTCTTGTAGATTATTAATAACTTAAGAAGAAAAAAACACCCATTTGTACTTACTGCTTGATGTCTATATGAACAATGAAATGCTTCTGTGAGTGAAAGATTATTGCCCTTATATGGGAAAAAAATCAGAGTGAGAGAATGGACAAATTTGAGTTTAATATATTATGAAGGTTACAAAAATGCTAACAACTATTTGTTATTAAAATCACATCGGGGACAATTGGCTTGACAGTTGGAGGACAAAAGAAAATCAGACTCTACAAATAACAACAAACACTAATAAATAATCCCCAAATGCATTAATTATTGAAATGCAAATAATTAAATTATAAAGATACTAAAAAATAAAGTTGTGAGTTTTTATTTTCTTATTTCCTGGATTATGGGAGATAGTTTACCTATCTTAATCTGACACCAAACAGAAATGATACCAATCAGTTCAACTTAGATAATTTTTAAAAAGGAATTTCTAAGGAAAATGGGAAAATAATCACTGCAGAAAATGTGAGAGAAAATAAATATTTGAAAAATAATTCAAAACAATATAATTCATAATATGTAAAGAAGTCTGAAAATCATCATAAAAATAGAAAAAAATGAAATATACATATAAAGAAGTTAAAAAAGAAAAATATAAAAAGCTAATAAATTTATGGAAGTCATTTAATTTAATTTTTAATTTATTTTATATAGTAAATAAAGTGAGAAATCATCATTTTGCCTGGTAGTTTAAGAAATATTGGAGAATTTAAAAGTACTTAGCAATAAGTACTGTCCAATAGAAAGCATACATTCTGAATATTTTGTAGAAAAATATATATTTGAATTATTTTTTGATGATAAAGTTTGAAATTGTAAATAAATAAACTTATGCTGAAGGAAATCCACATTGAAATTAATAAAATGAAGTACACATTAAACGGAATATTTTTCTCAATCCATTTTAGAGGTTATCTATTTGAAAACAGAAAAAGTGTAATAAATTCCAATGGTATTAAATATCCATCTATCAGGGACTGGAAGACAATATTAAATTTGAAAGACAGAAGAAGTTATCTAGAAAAAAAATATGTAATATTACAAATAAGAATGAACATATGGTATGTTCATCATCTTACTATTTCATTAACATAAAAGAGGGGGAATTTATTTCAACTTAATTTCATTTCTGAACTATATAACATTTTTTAAGCAATGCATTTTTCTATAATGAGGAACATGTATGCATGAAATTAATTTTGAACATTGATATGCTTTTAACCATATATGTTATCACTAATTAGAATTTTCCTTCAAAGTTATGTCTAAAATTGCATGCTTTAAAATTAGTGAATATCTAACACTTTGTTACCTAGTTTCATTTTGAAAATGACCAGAGCTTTCTTTATACATTACACTATAAACTTCTGTTTACAATGAGTAACAATTCTTTTATTAATTGAACTTATCATGTAGTATACTACAAAAAGAAATATATGTATATATGAGGAGCTTGGTGGCAGAACAGGCCAGGTACAATGTAAAATAATTTTTAACAAATACAATTTTTCAAAAATTCTTACTAGAATTAGTACAATATTTTTGTGACCAATGTTGAATAGCTCATATGTAGGAAAATCCAATATTTTAAAGAGGAATAATAACATATAAAGGGGAAAACAATCATAACTTTATTCAATTGAAATAGCTGGTATGGCCCTGTGATTATTTGAGCTCAGCCCTCCAAATCAATATAAATTGTTATCCAAAGAATGACACAGAGTGCCTTGTTTGTCATCAAAAGAGAATTTTTAAAGAAAATTTGAATAGAAGAATCAAGTACAAATCCAGCTACCCATGTGCTGTAGTTGGCTGCTCAGGAGAAGCCTGTCTCTCTGCTATTACATACAGCAATGACTGTATTAATATTAATTTAAAGTTTTTGTTGTTGTTTGGTACAAGAATTCAGATTTTATGATTTATACTTAAAATTTCTTATTTTCGGTTTTCACTTCATCCATGTATTTCTTACACTCCCATGATCCATGCTGATTGAACTGCATTTTTTTTTTAAATAAGGAAATACTGTGTGTGGTATATATGCACACACAAACACATTGCATTTGAGGAGGCTTACATTCCTCTCAACAACATTTTAGACATTTCTGTCTATATTCCTAAGTAGTCAGAAAATAAGGCTTTTATATATATATATAATAAACTTTATTTTTAAAGAGGTTTTAGATTACAGAAAAGTTACATTGAAAGTCTGAGGGATTCCCATGTACCCCCTGCCTCCCCCCATCATCCCCTATTTTTTTCAAAATACGAGTACAATTTATTGTGAAGTATCTGTAAAAGACACTCATTTA
>JAQZBX010010947.1:0-43514 GCA_029593785.1 Cabassous unicinctus | reverse complement strand
TTTTTGGCATACTCTCTTAATTTCTGTTTATCTGTGAATATTTTGAACTCTCCATCATTTTTGAATGCCAATTTTGCTGGATAGAGAATTCATGGCTGATAGTTATTTTCTTTTTGTACTTTGTGTCATACCACTGTCTTCTTGCCTCCATGGATTCAGATGAGAAATCAGCACTTAATCTTATTGTGCTTCCTAGTATGTGGTGGTGCTCTTTTCTCTTGCTGCCTTGAGTATTTTCTCTTTGTCTTGAGCATTGGGCATTTTGAAAAGCAAATGTCTTGGAGTTGGCTTGTTGGCATTTATACTGTTTAGGGTGTATTGTGCTTCCTGGACATGTATCCATCTCTCTCAATAGGATTGGGAAGTTTTCAGCCATTATTTCCTTCAACACACCTTCTCTTCCCTTTCCCTTCTCTTCTGGGATGCCTATAATGTGTATGTTTGCATGCTTTGTGTTGTCGGTTAAATCCTTGAGTCCCTGTTGGATTTTTTCTATCTTTTTATCTATCTGTTCTACTATCTGTTTGAATTCAGATGTATTGTCTTCCACATCACTAATTCTTTCTTCTGCCTGTTCAAATCAGCATCTTTTTGATTTTCTAGATTGTACCATTGACCGCCATCATATCCATTATTTTTTTAAGCATGTTTATAATTTCTTCAATATGTTCACTCAGTGTCTTCTTAATATCCTTAATCTCTTCCTTCCCTTCATTAAGTTGGTCCATGATATTTGTTTGGAAAGCTTTGATTAGTTTTTTGATGTTCTGCATCTCTTCCTGGTTTTCAGTTTGTTCATTGGACTGGTCCATGTGTTCCTGTTTCTCAGTATGGTTTGTAATTTTTTGTTGCCCTCTGGTCATCAATTTATCTTGATGGATTTATTCAGTTGATTAGCTTCTCTCTCTGCTCTAGAGTTTTATTTAGCTGGTGGTTCTGTGTGTGTTTTAAGTTTTCTCTTTGAGACTCTGTTCTTCCTATTTTATTTTCTTGCTTCTTTCTATGTTCCCTTGAAGGCAAAAGATTAGGGCTAGAGGAATTGAAAGATGTGAGAAAGGAGGAAGGATAATAGTAATATTGATAAAAGTTAGAAGAAGGGCTATATAAGGCTTAGTGAAATGAATATTTAAGTCATGTAGGCAGTGTAGAGTAATAGGAAAAAAGTGGAGTACCTACAATGGACTGGGAAACCAAATACAGGAAAATATATATAATGATTTAGAAGGCTAGAATGATGATGAGAGAGAGAAAGAGTAAAGAAAGGCCTGAAAGGAAAAAGTTAATAATAATAATAAAAGAATAAAACAGAATAGATAGAATAGAAATTGACACCCTTAAGTTGTGGGTTAATAAAAAAAAAGGTGGTATTTAAGAACCACAACAGCAAGCTGAAGGCAGAACGATGCAGGAAGGAAAAGAGATAGCGTTTGGAGATAAAATCAGTATAGACAGAAAATGGGAAATCCTGGAAGAAGAAGCACAGCTAAGAAGAGTCAAGCTGGCAGCACCTAATTTAAAGGGAAAAAAAAGAATGGAGGGTAGAAAGAGGAAAGAAAAGCAAGAGACAACAAGTAAACAAAGAAAAACCACACAACCACACAAGCAAGCAGTCAAACAAAGCTAAGGAAGAACAGTGTTCCTTCTTGGGCACTTGTGGAACCTCTCAGCCTTTTGTGTTCATCAATCAATTGCCCTGTGAGGTTCTATCTGCAGGTTTTGAGGGAGATTTTAGCAATTAAACTAAGTTTAAAAATTTTTTTCTTTTTTATTTTTTAAAGTGACTTTTGTGTGTGTGTGTGTGTGTGTGTGTGAAATAAGGGACCCAAAAGAAGTCCTCTTCTAGACCACCCCCTTCACTGAGGACCCCTAAATAGGCTCGTGGAAACTAATCAAGCACTTTCCATTTCCTGGCCTCCCCAAGGGAGCTGAAGTTCTGATGTTTGTCTGTGCCAAATGATAAAATTGGCTGACTCCACCCTCTCTGGAGCCAATTCTCAGTATCACTGGGCTGTTGGTTAAATCAGACTCTCTCAGCAGATTAACCTCTACCCTCAGCCAGATGTTGCTTCAAGCAAGCTTATCTGCTCCACAAAGCTATGAGGGGGTCCAGGCAGCCAAATCTATGGATAGGAAACCCCTCTCCACCTTCAGTCAGAACCCTCCCACTCTTGGAGAATGCTCCCTCTCACCGGGTTGCCGGTGGGACGTCGCAGCTCAAACCAGACTTTTTCCCTGAGGGTGGGGCTCAGCTGTCTGTGTCAACCACCATAGGCAGGGGAAAAACTCATGAATCTTTTCTGAGCAATCTTCCTTGTGTCCTGCTCCCTCTAGATGAAATTCCCAAGGATCTCACTCTGTGTGCCCCCAGAACAGATACCCTGGGCAGGACCCTGTTCCCAATCAGCTGTCCTCAGAAAGCAAGTCAGCAAGTGCCCTCCTAAACTGACATCATCTTAAATTTCTCTCCCAACATTCAATTATTATCTTATTTTGTGATCCCAATTTTTGATGTAAGAGAATAGAAATGTGAGGAACGTTGGTAATGTTGGTGTGAAATCCTCTGTGAATCCATCCCTCTGATAAAGCAAAACAAACACTGACAAAAATAGTCAAAATCCACTTTTACAGAACTCTGGAAAGCAATCAAAGATTTTAAACAAATTAAGGAACATTTACCCAATAAAAATCTGCTGAATCTTGCTGAGAAGAACAAGGTATACGGCACTGTAACTTGAGGCATCCCTCTCTCTGCAGGTATGCAGTAGCCTTGAAAACCAACAGCTTGGTAATTGGTAACAAAGGAAGTTGTGTAAAGCAGCCACCTTGCAAACAAGGGGAAAGAATAAACCAGGTTTGGAGCTCCTAACATTAAAGGATGTTTCACCGCATCCATTAATACTATTTGACCTGTCTGGCAACTCCATGGAAAAGTCCATCCTTAGGGTATTGTTATAATTTTACCTGACTCAGAGCTCATTTTGTGCAAACAGCCCTGTTCCCAGGGCATTTGGCTCTTAAAAAAAAAAAGAGCGAAAACAATATTTTTTCACATCACAGCTGACTGCTTCTGCAATACCCAATGGGGAAATCAAGATCTTGGCCCCAAATTTCAGAGGTATATCTGAAGAATTAAATGGCCTTAGGGATTCTGAAAAGGTGTAGCATTTCCCTTGAAATCTACAAGGCCTGTGCATGTACAGGGATATATACCTGCCCAGGTAAAACCTGAGAAGTCCCCTATCCCTCATCCCTGCCATACCTATAAGCTCTGCACCAGCAGAGGAAGAGTATTTAGACAGAATGATAAATTGCTTGAGTATAGAAAACATGCCCCAATACAAAAACATAGTTACTCAACAAGTGATAGAAGATTTACTGCCACAAAGCATTTAAGAAAAGCTCTGACTAATCGGTTAGCTGGCTAGTGAGATAACTGAGCAGAAATCCTTAATGACCACACACTAGAGGAAATACAGACTTGTACTGCAGAACACTGGTAGTTTGAATTATGATCCGAGAAAAACAAACATGGTCTTAATCCATTCTTGTGTGTAAGGACCCACTGTAAATAAGAAAATTTGAAGCTTAATTTCATTAAGGTGTAGTCCAACTGAATGAAGAGAAAGCCTTGTGGAGGGGTAGAAACGGGGGTTAACTGTACCTACAAGAGAAAGGAGAGGACATTTCCATGTGACAGAAAAATCAAGCAATGCAAGGATTAACAACAATCTGTATGCTTCTAAGACTGGGAGGAATCAGGGTTTCTAGCATCTGATATTATGAGCCAATAACTTCCTGTTGTTAAGCCAGCCCATTGTGCTCTTATACATTTGTTGCTGTACATTTCTTATAGTGTCTGGGAATCTAAGGCAGCCACCTAACAAACAAATAGCACCCAGACACTCAACAAGTTAGGAATACAGGAAGACTTTCTCCACATGTTCAAGACCATGTTTGAAGACCCACAGCTAATATCATGCTCAATTCTGAAAAACTGAAAGCTTTCCACCTGAAAACAGGAACAAGAAAATATGCCAGATATTAACACTATTGTTTAACATTGCACTTCAGGGTCTAGACAGAGAACTTAGGCAGAAAATTAAATAGAGTACATCCATATTGGAAATGAAGTAATAATATTCTTTCTATTCTCTGAGAACATGACCATATAGAAAGGGTATCCTAAGTTTAGCAAAAAATTATTAGCGCTTATGAATGTATTCAGCATAATAGTATGATATAAGATCAACACACACAAAAATCTATTGCATTTTTATACACTGGAAATGAACAATCTGAAAATAAAATTAAGAAAACTATTTCATAACAACAACAAAAATTAATTTAATCAAGGAAGGTCAACTATTTTACCCTGAAAACTGTAAAAATTTGTTGAAAGGAATTAGAGAAGAACTAAATACATGGAAAGACATACCGTATTCATTGATTGGAAGACTTAATATTATTAAGATACCAATAATCTCCAAAGCAATATACAGATCCAATGCAATCCTTATGAAAACCCCAAAAGTTTTTATTTTTTCAGAAATGGAAAAGCTAACTTTCATATAGCATAACAAGTAACCTCTTACATCCAAAGCAATATATATGAAAAAGAAGAACAAAGTTTGAGACCTCACATTCACAGATTACAAAACTTATTAAAACCTTACATTAATCAGACAGTGTACTATTGGCATAGTGATATGCCAATATCACTATGCCAATATCAACTCATTGTAATGGGTTTAAGAGACCAGAAATAAACCCATATATCTATGGCCATATGATTTTTGACAAGGATCCTAAGACTAATAAATGTGGAAGGAATAATCTCTCCAACAAATGGTGCTGGGAAAACTGAATATCCACATGTCAAGAATGAATTTGGACCATTACCTCATATCATAAAAATTATCTCAGGAGTTCTGGGAAGTTGGTGGCAAAGTAGGTAGACAGGGCTCACTCCCACACAAAAACAAGGAAAAGGCAAAACGCTATCTGAGGGAGCTGCTTGGGGATCTGCAGACCAGATAGAAATAAAACGCCAAGAGACAAACAGGCCAATTGGAAACCATAAATTACTTGTCCCTGTGGCTGAGAATGACACATTTACCCCACCCTCAAGGCAAATAACCTAAGTAAAACCCTTGGCTCACTGCAGACACCTGAGTGGGGAAAGAATGTTCTCTTCCCTGGGAGGAAAGGGGTCTGACAGAGGGTGGAGAGTGGTTTCTCTTCAGTGAGTTTGTCCACCTGAGCCTCTTTGAATCTCAGAAAAGACCCCAGCCAGCACTGAAGCAGCCCCAGGGAGAGGGGAGGGAGGATCTGATCAGGTAGGCTGCCACACCCAATTGCCATGGGTGAGAGAGGAACTTGGTCAGTGAGACCCTATGTGGAGAAGTCACCTAACCAGCCTGGGAGAGAAGGCAGCCAGGAGAGAGAGCCAGGAGCCAGGTGTTACAACCCAACTCCTTAGGGCATGAGTTGGCAATGCTGTGAAACCAAAGAACACACCTGGCATTTAGTCAGGCATAAGTTTTATTGGGACTTATGCACAGGAGATAATCTGTTATCAACATCAATTCAGTTTCTATTTAATAATGGCTTCCTGGAATTAGCCATTTAAATACTTCAGATAAGGCAATGCTTTTTACAAACTTCTTATATTAACCATAAATTACTTTTTGTAATTAATATTAACTCCTAGACTTCTACTTAATAGTGATTTTCTAGAATCAGTCATATACATTATAATCTTTCAGTTTAGAAAATGCTCTTACAAACTTCCCATAATGATCCATAATCACATAGACTATAGCTACTTCATCTCAAGACAAAATCACCTTTACAAAACACATTCACTTAATTAATGCTACCTTTTGCAATACCTTCTATGACTTTCTTCATTCATGGCTTGTCTGACATATTTCTACCCAGATATTATGAAAATCAGTCATCTTCTCTTAGTAAAAACACATTCCCCTTAACAAACATCAAATTTTAGTCATCATTGACGTCACTTCCACAAGTATTTTACTTCTTTATGTACCTATTTACATCTTATATCTCTTATTCAGTTATGTGAAGAAAAAAATAACTATTCATTTCAATTTAAGCAAAAATATTTTATTTAAAAAGAGATTTGTGATAACTTCATTATCAAAAGAATTAAAATTTTCATCACCTTAAATATTTAACACATATACTGCTAATTTATTACTATCCATATAAACCTAGGAAGATTTTACTTGAGCTAGTTAAAATTGAAATCATTACTGTTTATGTAAGAAATGTTCTTTTTCCTTCCTTCCTCCACAGGAGGCAAAATCTCTTTTTCTTTAATAAAAGTCTAAAGAGGTGAATAACTTTAAAAGCTTACTGACTGCCAGGTTCTAGAATATATTATAATTGTTTAATTTGTTTTAAACATATTTTATAAAAATCTATCCTTAGCTTTCAAAGATTTTTCTTTACTTACTAAAATTTGGCCATGGATTATTACTGTTTTAACAAAAGCTGTTAAAATTTAATTGGGGCAGGCTATACAAAAGAAGGTCTATTCTGTAATATTCCCTGTCATTTTAATTTACATGTCTAGTAGATTGAATTCTACGCTAACCATCTATCTCCCCTATCTTTCTACACCCAGCTGATCACTTTAGTTTCTAAACCAGCTTTACTGTAATTCAGTCAAAGTTAGGAGAAGACTCTGGGGGAAGGATAAACTACAGAAAGATAATGGATGAATTCAGGACAACATTTTTAGTTTATTTTAAATAGTTTTTTAAATTAGATTTTATGTGTCTTTTTATCCTGTTTTTCAAACTAGATTTTACGTGTCTTTTTATCTTGTTTGGTTTTCCTAATTTGGACTCCAGCAGTATTCATTTACCAATATAAACACTTATTTAATTTTTAACCATTTGAATAGAGCTTTTTAAAGAATGTTCATTTGTTAATTTAATATTACCATCCAGAAGTGTGAAAATATAAACTAACAAACACATACACAAAAAGAGCTAAGACACACCAACAAGAAAATAAAGATCACTAATTTGACTCATAATTCTTACTCCTTTTATATGACTGTCTCATCTCTGATTTTTATTGCCTTTAAGATCTCCTCTGGAATCAGTGTTGCCTGTAATATGCAAGCTCATTCTTGGAAACACTTTTATTAGTTAAGAGCAACCAGTTAAGAATTCTTGAGCAGTAAAAATGCAGATAAGTAATAATTTAGCAGTTTAGACAGACATTTAACACATGTATTATGGATTACTCTTCAGGATTATACTTACACTGATTTGAAATTCAGGAGTAAGCTCTTGAATCAAAACTGAAAGTTGGTTTTAACACCTTGCTAAAAATTCTGATCCAAATAAAATGTGACTAAAACTAAAAACACTGTCAAAATAACATTCCATTTAAACTCTTCCACAGTTTATACAAGTATTATGAGCTTTCATGTTTGTAATATATTTTTAATTGAAGGCTTACAAAAGATGCTAGCACTTCTTTTCTATTTGCTTTTAGAGTTTTCCACTTCAAAGTTACTAAACTTTAACGGCACCAATTTTGTTAATATGGCTATCCAGATCTAATTGAAAATAACATGGAAACAGAACAGAGAAATTAATGTTGGTAAGTTTTTCAACTTCTCCAGAAAACTAATTATATTAGCTCCACTAGCCCACAAATGCACCAACCAAGTGGCAAGGGGTTCACAGAGTTGCTGCAGAATGTTTTCCCTATGTTAGTTTACTGCTACTCCCATCAACATTTTCAAGTATCCCCTTACTCATGTGGAGTTCCAGAACAGTCAAGTAAGGAGGCAACCCCATATTCTCTTGGTGGTTCCCACTCACCCAGGGGTGCAACCACCCCTCCCCCATGGATATTACAAGCCAACCTAGGATTTCCTCCATGGATTCTCATTTCCCTGAACTCAGGCATGGTACTGCCAGTGGTCTTTCAGTCTCCTGGCTCATGGCTCACCAATTGTTACAACTCAGTTCCTGAAGGACACGAGTTGGTGAGGCTGCAAAATCAAACAACACACTTGGTATAAGCCTTATTGGGTCTTATGGACAGGAAACTTATGAAACTCTGAAGATAGCAGTTCAGAGAAGGAAGACAGTGCTCTACAAAAAGACAGAAAAAATTAGGGGCGATATAAGGGGTCTCAGAACAAGGTTGCTCCATAGGGGTGATAGCAAGGACATTCCATAGGGTATGAGAACAGAGTTCCTGCTAGGGTCATGTGAAGCATATACATGGGTTCAGGTGATATTTTCACTATGCTCATAGGAAGTACATTTAACAAAGACATTTAATGCTTTGGGAAGATTATAGTTTAATACCATCTAAGCATTTTCTACCCTCTGGGGAGGGTAGTTAATCTTTAATTTAAGCCTAGGTCACACAGCCTACTTGCTGAGGATGTAAGGGGGCCCTGGGTCCCCACACCAGCAATCTGTTAGCAGCCTAAGTCCTTTGAGGAAAGGGGGTGGGGGGAGCCAGATAACATTTCAGAAGCCTACCTAATCTGTGGAGTTGGAGGAGCTCACTGTAGGAACACTTGCCTCACATATACTAGATCCTTAGGTAAATTTCCAGTACTGACTGAGAGAAGGGATCCAGAAAGTGATCCATTGAGTTATCAGTGATGTAGCTGGCACTTTGTGACAGGAAATTATAGATTGAGATTTTTTTGTTTTAGGTTATTTGATTTCTTTTATATTTTTATATTTTAAAATGTTTTAATTGTATTTGGTAAAACTCGGTATCTTACCTTTGGAGGACAGGCTGCAGGATGATTGATTGATAAGCACCAGCAGCCTGAGATGGTTTATAGAGGTTAAAGAGGGAAGGATGTTTGTCCTGAGTTGTTGTTTTTGTTTGTTTGTGTTTGTTGTTTATTGTTTTTCTCTTTCTTTCTTTCATTTTTATCTTTTCCTTATTTTGTGTCCCTAGTTTCTGTATTTCTTTTCTTTGTTTCATTTTTCCCTCTTTCATTGCTTTTCTTTCATTCCACCCCTTCTGGTTTGGTCATTATTTTGCCTCTTTTTTACTTCTTCTCTGCTGATCTTTCTGGTCTTTATTTTATTTTGTTTCTCATTTCATTTTTATTCTTATTCCTTTGTATTTTTAATGACTTTTCACTCATTACCTATTTATTTTCTTGGCTCTTTTATGATTCCTTTTCTATATTTTAAAATTATTACTATTATTCCTTTTATCTTTTCCTCTCTTTCATTTTCAATGGTCTTAATATTTTTTCAAGGTAGCACAGAAATGTTCAAGCATATAAAATAAGGTAAACCAAATGTTGAAAAGGAATCTTCATACAAAACAAAAGAAAATAAAATCCTAGAGTAGAAAGGGATGCTAACTATCTGAATAAGCCCATCATGATAAACACAGATGCCTAGACACCAACAAAAAATTACAAGCCATGATAAGAAATAGGAAGACATGGCCCAGTCTAATGAACAAACCAAAAAACTGGAGGAGATGCAGAGTGTGGGGCAACTAATCAATGATAACCAAACAAATATCATGAATCACCTTAATAAAGTGAAAGAAGAGAATAAGAATATTAAGATGACACTGGGAAAAAGAGTGAAGAAATCATTACACACATAAAAATATAATGGATCTGATGGAGATGAAAGGCACAATGCAAAATTTAAAAAAATATGCTTGATGCACATAACAGCAGATTTGAACAGGCAAGGTAAAGAATAACTGACATCAAAGATAATACATTTGAAGACTGACAGATAGTAGAACAGATAGATAAAATGATAGAAAGAATTCAGCAGGGACACAGGAATTAAATGACAATGCGAAGTGCCCTTACATTTGCATTATAGGCATCCCAGAGTGAGAGAAGACAGGTGAAAGGGGGACAGAAGGAGTGTTGTAACAAATAATGGCTGGAAATTTCCAAAGTCTTTTGAGGGTGTAGCATACTCCAAATAGTATAAATCCCAACAGGCCTAATTTAAGACATATATTTATCAAATTGTCAAATGTTCAAAACAAAGAAAGAATACTTATGGGGCAAGAGAAAAGAGATCCCTCACATCCAAGGGAAGTTCAGTAAGATTAAGCACTGATTTCTCATCTGAGACCATGGAGGATAGAAAGCAGGGGTATGACATAGTTAAGGTGTTAAAAGAAAAGGCTGCCAATCAAGAAATCTGTATCTAGCAAAGCTGGCATTCAAAAATGAGAGAGAGCTCAAAATATTCACAGACAAAAATGAATTTAGAGAGTTTGTCAACAAGAATCCCACCCATCAAGAAATAATAAAGGGAGTTCTGCAGGTTGAAAGGAATAAAAACAGGGGAGAGAGAGTTGGAGGAGAGAGTAGAAAAGAAGATTAACTAAAAAAGATAAAAAGAGAAATAAAAACAAAATATAACATATATAAACCTAAAGGAAACATACTAATGTAAGTACTTCCTTGACAGGATTACACTGAATGTTAATGGATTAAACTCTTCAATCAAAAAAAAAAAAAGATTGGCAGAAGGATTAGGAAAAATGAACCATCTACATGCAAGGAACTCACCTTAGACCCAGGATCACAAGGAGGTTACAAGTGAATGATTGGAAAATGATTTTATATGCAAACAATAACCAAAAAAAGGGCAGAACTAGCTATAATAATGTTGGGTAAAATAGTCTTAAACTGAAAAACTATTGTAAGAGACAAAGAAGGACACTATATATTAGTAAAAGGGGTAATCTATCAAGAAGGCAAAATAATAATAAAATTTTGTGCACCAAACCAAGGTGCCTGAAAATAATACATTAGGCAAACACTGAAAAAAAAATAAGTGGAGAAACTGGTTCCTCTAAAATTATACTGGGAGACTTTAAAACACCATTATCAGCATTTGAGAGAACATCTCAAAAAGGGAAAATAACAAAACAGAGACCTTGAATACTACATTAGAGGATCTAGACCTAAGAGACATATACAGAACATTACACCCAAATACAGCCAGATATACATTCTTCTTGAGTGCACATGGATCATTCTCCAGGATAGACCCCATGCCAGGTCACAGAACAAGTCCCAGTGAATTCAGAAAGTTTGGAATTATAAAAAGTAATTTCTCTGACCACAATGAAATGATGTTGGACATCAATAAGTGGTAGAAAACCCGAATAGGAACAAAGATATTGAAGTTAAACAGCATACTCTTAGACAATCAGGCGGTCAAGGAAGAAATTTCAAAAGAAATCCGTAATAGCTTGAAATGTGTGAAAATGAGAACACAACATATCAAAACCTATGGGATGCAGCAGAAGCAGTATTGAGAGGGAAGTTTATAGCCATAAATGCCTATATTAAAAAGAAGAAAGATCTAAAATCAAAGACCTAACTGCATACCTAACTCCAGGAACTGGAAAAAGAAAAATAAACTAATCCCAAAGCAAGCAGTAGGAAGGAAATAACAAAGGACAGAGCAGAGCAAAAAGAAATTAAGAATAAAGAAAATAACACTAGAAAAACTTAACAAAAGCAGAAGCTGGTTCTTCAAGAAGATTAATAAATTTGACAAGCCCTTAGCTAGAATAACAAGGAAATAAATAGTGAAGATGCAAATAAATAAAATAAAAAATGAGGGAGGGTATGTCACCACTGATCCTAGAGAAAGAATATGATAAGAGGATACTTTAGACAATTGTATGCCAACAGGATGTATAACTTTGATAAAATGGACAAATTACTAGAAACACACAAGCAGCCTAAATTGTCAAAAGAAGAAATTGATGAAATCAAACAGACCAATCATAAGGAATGAGAATGAACGAGTCATAAAAACCTCCCAAATAAGAAAACCCAGGATCAAATGGCTTCACATGTGAATTCTACCAAACATTCCAGAAAGAACTAACATCCATCCTGCTTAAACTCTTCCAAAAATTAGAAGAGGAGGGAACATTTCCTAATTCAGTCTATGATGCCAAAATCACCCTAATACCAAAGACACACAAAGAAACCACAAGGAAGGAAAACTATAGACTCATTAAGCCTCTAATGAACTTAGATGCAAAAATCCTATACAAAATACTTGTTGATTGAATACAACAACACACCAAATGAATTTTACACCATGATCAAGTGGCTTTCATCCCTGGTATGTAAGGATGGTTCAATATAAGAAAATCAGTCAACATAATATACCACATTAAAAGATAGAAAAAAAATCACATGATCATGGCTATTAATGCAGAAAAAAAAAATAGACAAAATACAGCACACTTTCCTGATAAAAACACTCAAAAGATAGGAATAGAAGGAAAGTTCCTCAACTTGATAAAGGGTATATATGAAAAACCCACAACTAATATCACACTTAATGGTGAAAAGCTAAAGGCTTTCCCTCTAAGATCTGGAACAAGACAATGATGTCAACTCTCATGGCTCTTATTTAACATTGCATTAGAAGTATTTTCTCAAGTACTGAGGCAATAAAAATATATAGAAAGCACTGACATTGGAAAGGAAGAAGTAGGAATTTCACTATTTGAAGATGACATGATCCTATACAAAGAAAGTCCTGAGAAATCCACTACTAAGTTTCTTGAGCTGATAAATGAGTTCAGTAAAGTGGCAGGCTATAAGAGAAACACACAAAAATCAGTTACATTTCTGTACACCAATAATATGCAATCTGAGGAGGAAATCAAGAAAAAAATTATATTTACACTATCAACTAAATGAATCAAATACTTAGGAATAAACTTAACTAAAGTTGTAAACAATTTTACCCAGAAAACTATAAAACATTGTTAAAGGAAATTAAAGAATACCTAAATAAGTGGAAGAATATTCCATGTTCATGGGTTGAAAGACTAAACATGATTAAGATGTCTGTCCTACACAAATTGATTTACAAATTTAACACAATACCAAAAAAACTCAAAGAGTGCTTTTTAACTTAATTGGAAAAGCTAATCATGAAATTTATTTGGAAGGTCAATGGTCCCTGAATAGCCAATAACATATGGAATAAGAAAAATGAAATTGGAGGAAACATGCTACCTGATATTAAAACATACTACAAAGGTACAGTGGTAAAAAAAATTCATGGTATTGGCACAAGGATAGACATATTGACCAATGGAACAGAATTTAGAGTTCTGAAATAGGCCCTTGGATATACTATCAACTGATATTTGTCAAGGCCACCAAGCTCACTCAACTGGGACAGAATGGCCCCTTCAACAAATGGTGATTGCAAACCTGGGTATCCATATCTGTGGCAGTTTGATATTGTTTATGAATTCCAAAAATAAATATTGGATTATATTTGTAATTGGTCTGTCCATCAGGGCATATTAGATTATATTGGATTCAGAGGTTATACTTTTACTTGATTAAATAATGATTGAGACTTTGATTGGCCAATCAGTAGGATGTAGAGTCCTCTCTCTCTTGGTGGGCAGGGACTCACAGAGAAACCACACCATAGAGAAGGAAGTTTAGAGGTTTGCATGCTGGAGATTGGGAAGAAAGAACACAGAGGAATAGAGAGAAAGCTTGATTAGACATGGCAGAAGCCATGGGAAGAGAGAGGAGGTGCTGACCTGAAAACCTACAGCTGGCCTTGTGGCAAAAGCAGAGCAGCTGAACCCAGAGAGAAATGAGCACTGGGAAGAGAGGTACCCAGGGAGCCAAAACCTTGCAGATGTTGGCAGCCATCTTGCTCCAAAACGTGGTGACACACTTTGGTGAGGGAAGTAACTTATGCATTATGGCCTGGTAACTGTAAGTTTCTACAATAAATAAATACCTTTTTGAAAAAATGAACCAATTTCTGGTGTTTTGCATCAGCACCTCTTTGGCTAACTAATACAATATCCAAAAGAATGAGTGGATCACCATCTCACTCCCGATACAAAAATTAACTCAAAATGGATCAAAAACCTAAATATATGAGCCAAGACCATAAAGCTCTGTAGCCATTTGGCAATTTGATGTAATTATGAATTCCAAAAATATAATTGGATCATGTTTGTAAACTGATCTGCAAATCTGGGCATGATTAAGATATGATTAGGGCATTGACTGGGCCACGTAAGTAGGGCATTGAACCCCACCCCTTGGTGGGTACAGAAATCGAATATAAAAGGCAAGGCAAAGGACAGAGGGAACAGTGTTTTGAGTAGCAGTTCTGAAGTTGGAGTTTTGATGTTGGAGAAAAGGCCCTGGGGATAGAGATGAGCAATTTGCCTGAAAATTCACAGCTGGCCTTGTGGTGATAAGAAAAGCCTAGAGAGCCTCATAGTCTACAGCTGACTTTGTGGAGGAAACAGAGGAGTTGAGCCCGGAGAAAAATGCAGCCCTGGGAAGAGAGGAACCCAGGAAGCCTGAACCGTGGAAAATGTTGGCAGCTGTCTTGCTCCAACACGTGGCAATGGACTCTGGTGAGAGAAGAAACTTATGCTTTATGGCCTGGTAACTGTGGACTTCTACCCCAAATAAATATTCTTTATAAAGACCAACCAATCTTTGGTATATTGCATTAGCACCCCTTTGGCTGATTAATACAAGCTCCTAGAAGATAATGTATGGAAGCATCTATGAGATCTTGTAGTAGAAAACAGTTTCATAAAATTTGCACATACAGCATGGGCAATGAAAGATAAAATACATAAATTGAACCTCCTCAAAATTAAAAACTTTTGTATTTTAAAAGAGTTTGTCAAGAAAGTGCAAAGGCAACCTACACAGTGAGGGAAAATATTTGTTAAACATTTATACACTATGAGCCTAATATCCAGCATATATAAAGAAACTCTACTTCTCAAATTTTTAAAAAAGACAATCAACCCATTTGAAAACATGAGTAAGAGATTTAAATAGGCACTTCTCCAAAGAATAAATACAAATCGATCAACAGCATGTGAAAAAATGTTCTGGCTCACTAGCTATTAGGAAATGCAAGTCAAAACTAGAAAACATGTCATCTTACACCTATTAGACTGGCAGCTATTAAAAAAAAACAAAAAAACAAAGAACTACAAGAGTTGTAGAGGATGTGGAGGAAAGGCAACCCTCATCCATTGCTGGTGGAAATGTAGAATGGTGCAGCCATTGTGGAGGACAGTTTGATAGTTCCTCAGGAAGCTAACTATAGAACTACCATGTGATCCAGCAATCCCATTTCTGGGTGTATACCTAGAAGATTTGAAAGCAGGGACACGAACAGATATTTCCACACTAATGTTCATAGTTGCATTATTCACTATTGCCCAAAGTTAGAAGCAACCCTAGTGCCCATAAACAGATGAAAGGATAAGCAAATTGTGGTATATACATACAATGAAATATTACTTTTAAGAAGGAATGATGTATTTACACTCAGGAAAACATGGATGAAACTTGAAGAACTTATGTGCATGAAGTAAGCAAGTCAAAGAAGGACAAATATTACATGACATCACTGATATGACTTAATTAAATTGAGCAGACCTGTAGGGTTAGTGTCTGGAAAATAGTTTATCAAGAGACTGAAATGAAGAAGAGTGTGGTAAGCCAATGCTCAATATGGACAAAATCTATGATAAGATGGAAAGGGGTGGTTGGCAAGTGGATGGGGGTGATTGTAGTACAGTGATGTGTGGGTTTTATGGTGCTGGAGTGTGATGGGGAGTATGGTGGGGGTTGGGTTAGTCTATCCATAGAACTGGGGAGAGGGATGAAGAAGGAACTGGTGAATTCTGTGGATTGTAGGTCTGTGATTAAAACCACAATCGTGGGAATGTTCTTTTGGAAAATATGGCAAGGGAAGGTTACTGGTACAGGGCTTTGGGGGTGAGGGGATGTGTGGGATAAGGCAAACCTGCAGCATGCTTCAATGGAATGTGAAAATGTCCATCCTGTCATAGTGTGTTATCTCAGTGGGGGAGACCCACACAATAAACAAGAAAATATTAAATTCCCCATGCTGGGGAGACCTGCTGTGTTCTCAATTGGGGGGCAAGAATTCTTGAAAATATAGGTAGTTCCTAATAAAAGAAAACAGATCAATACGTCAAGTCATCAATATTATGCATCTAACTATGAAACTTATTCTTCAAAACTGAAACTTAATGATTACCAAAGGTCTGAGGGGAGGGGAAGGATATTAGAGTAGACGGAACATAGGACCTTGGAATTGTTCTGCATGATTTTGCAATGATGGATACAAGCCATTTTACATTTTGTTAAGAACTATAAATTTGTATGCTGCAAAATGTATACCATAATGTGAACCATTGTCCATGGTTAGTAGCAAAGCATCAATATTTGTACAACAGTTGTAACTAGTTTTGCATAAACATGTAAAATGTTATTAATAATAGGAGACAGTGGGAGAAGGGGTGGGATTTGGGTCATGGGATTCCTTATATTTTCTATGTGACTTTTCTATAACCTAAAAAGTTTCTTTGAAGATAAAGTGAATAAATAAGACACTGGGTATATATATATACAGAAGAAATTGTCACTGTCCATAAAAGATAACAGATCTTATGGTAAAAGACACAATGAAAAAATTTTTATTATATTTTATTATTTTTTATTTTGTATTTTTTTATTTATTATTTTATTATTTTTATTTTGTATTTCATTTGTTAATTATTATTATGTTATTTTATTATTTTTTTTATTTGTTTATTTTTTGCCTTGGGTTTTGAGGAGGTTTGGATCACAAAAGGGACACAACTGTGGTAACAGAGGATCACTGGTGTGGGGTGTTGGTGATGGGGGGAGTTGAAGGGAGGGGTGCACCTGGGGCATGAGTCTATGACATATGTATATGTTCAAGTAGTCATGAGGCATTGTCTCAGTGGGTGGAGACCCAAACAATAAACAAAAGAATATTGAATTCCCATCCTCGGAAGTCCTGCTACATTTTCTAAAAGAACAGCAAGAATCCCCCACATATGCAGTTGGTGCCTAGCCATGGAGGACAGATGGTTACATCAGGCCTTGATATTGATTGTTATACTTATGAACCTTATGCATGTGAAATTGAAACTTAGCCTACTATTATGTATTGTCTAAGAGTTACCTCATGAAAGCCTCCTTGCTGCTCAAATGTGGTGTCTATATAAACCAAACTCAGAAAGTAAACTCACTACCTTCCCCTGGCATGGGACATGTTTCCCAGGGCACCTCTCTGCACTGAGGAACTGTTACAAAGCACCAACTAGTGATGCATTTGGAAAAACACCTTGACCAAAAGGGGAAAATATTAAATACAAATGAGGTTTTATGGTTAAAAGATTTCAAAGTGAGTCGGGAGGTCAGTCCAAAGGTTACATTTATGCACAGCTCAGCAAGACTCATAGACTGTCACAGTAAACAGTACCTCAAACAGTAGGGCTCCTGTGGGCCCTAGAAACATCTAGACACTATAGGCAGTGCCTACAATCTCAGGAATTAATCTCCTTGTCAGTGGGTCTTACTTTAGAATATATACTTCCCAATGTAACAGAGTTAAACTCATTTACAATTTCCCTATGCACGGCTTTTCTGCCCATTTTATTTGAACCTATAATTAACATTATAGTCATTAAATACATGTCCCAGAGATATAAACCTTTGGTATGTTCATATAACAGTTGATCCCTGAAACACAACAGAATTGCACACTTACTCTTCAGTTCATTGGAATCACCCAGGACAGCTAACAAAAGGATGATGATGGATAACGGTCATCCCAAAAACACAACTGCAAAGAGTATCTACAACTGCAAAGAAAGTTCTAGCTATCTGCCCCATGGGATTCCCAAATTTTCAAGATATAGAAATAAACAAAGATAAATAGGGACTGCAACTATGGACTAAATTATTATTATTATTATTCTAGCAAAGAAAAAACACATTTTATTGATACAAAAGCAGTGTCAACCAGAGGATCTGAGGGGAAAGGAGAAGGAAGAGTAGTTGTAACATGGGGCATTTTTTAAACATGAGAATTGTCCAGCAAGACATTGCAAAGGCAGATACAGGCCATTACACATTTTGCAAAACTTATAAAATTAGGCAGTACAAAGAGTAAACTATAATATAAATTAGAGACTATGATTTGTAGCACTGCTTCAATGTGTGTTCATCAATTTTAACAAATGTATAAAATTAATGAAAGATGTTGATGGGGGGAGAAGTGTGGGAGGTGGAGGGGGTGGGGTATATGGGAATCCCCTATATTTTTGAAGCAACATTTTTGTAATTTAAAGCCTCTTTAAAAATGAAAAACATATAAATTAAAAATTTTAAAAAATTAATAATAAAAAAGTATGTCTGTTGCAGTTGAGCAGTTTGATGTAATTATGAATTCTAAAAATATAATTGGATCATGCTTGCAAACTGATCTGTTAATCTGGGCATGATTAGGTTATGATTAGGGCCTTGAGCCCCACCTCTTGGTGGGTAGGGAATCGAATATAAAAGGCAAGGCAAAGAACAGAGTTGAAGCAGTTTTTGAGAAGCAGTTTTGATGATGGAGTTTTGATGTTGGAAAGAAGGCCCTAGGAGAAGAGAAGTGAGCTGTTCGCCTGATAGTCTACAGCTGACCTTGTGGAGGAAACAGGAGCTAAGCCCAGAGAGAAATGCAATCCCGGGAAGAGAGGAACTGAAGAAGCCTGAACCCTGGCAAACTTCGTTAACTGTCTTGCTCTAACACGAGGCAATGGACGTTGGTGAGAGAAGAAACTTAACACTTTATGGCCTGGTATCTGTGGACTTCTACCCCAAATAAATACCCTTTATAAAGACCAACCCATTTTTGGTATTTCACATTAGCACCCCTTTGGCTGACTAATACAATGTCAAACTAGATCAAAGACATATTTAAGAGCTAATGCTATAACTCTTAGATGATAACATACAGGCAAACCTTGGAGGAAAATATTTAGAAATCATTTATATAATAAGGGAACAAATAATGAACTCTTAAAATTCAAAAAATGCAAACAACTGAACTAAAAAATGGACAGATGATTTGAGTAGATATTTCTGCAAAGATATACAAATGGCCAACATGGCCAACATGAAAAATCTTTTGAAAATTTATAGTCAATAGATAAATATAAATCAATATTACAGTTACATACCACTTCAAAGCCACTAGTACATTCATAAAATAAAAGAAAATGAAACGGGGAATAATAGAGTTGGCAGAGATGTTGTAGTAGTCAGCCAAAGGGGTGCTGATGCAAACTACTAGAACTCTGTTGACTTTTATAAAGGGTATTTATTTTGGATAGAAGCTTACAATTAACAGGTCTTAAAGAGTCCAACTCAAGGTACCATAAAAGGTACTTTCTCACCCAAAATCTATTGCCACATGTTGATGCAAGTTGATGGGCAATATTAGTGAGGAGATTTCAGCCTTCCTTTTTCCTCTTAAGCCTCTGTGAACCTAGCTTCTTCCAATCTCAGCTGTAGGCTGGTATGAGGCTCCTCTCTTTCCCTGGGGCTAATTTCTTTCTGGGCCCAGCTACAGTTCTCTTCCTAAGGTCAGCAGTAAACTATCAGGCTTGTCTCTATTCCTGGAGCCTCTGCAGTGTCTAATGAATTGTCTCCCCTCTGTATGCTTCTCTGTGTGCTCCTTCTCCATGTCATTTTCTCTGTGAAAATGACAAGGGGGAGGGGACTCAACATCCTACTGACGTGACTGAATCAAAGCCTTAATCATAATTTAATTAAGTAAAAGTGAACCTCTGAATTTAATATAGTCTAATATGCCCAGAGGAATAGAGCAGTTTACAAACATAATCTATATTTCTTTTAGGAAGTCATAAATAATATCAAACTGCTACAGATGTAGAGAAATTGGAAACATCATACACCACTGGTGGGGATGTAAAATAACACAGCCACTGTGGAGAACTTATTGTTCTTCAATAATTTATTTATTTATTTTTTATCTTTTTTTTTTTCATATATATTTTAAAAGATGCTTAGATTACATAGATGTTACACAAAAATTACAGGGATTCCCATGATCTCCACATCCCATACATCCCATAACATCTCACATAAACCTCTTTCATTAGTGTGGCACATCACCTGCAATGGATATACACATCCTGGGGCTTTGCCACTAAGCATAGACCACAGTTCACATCATAGGCCACACTCTCTCCCACACAGTTCAGCATGGTATATGCTGCTGTAAAATGGCCTATATCCATCACCACAACATCACTCAGGACAACCCCCAAGTCCTGAAAAAGCCCCTGTATTACAACTGCCCTTCCTCTCCCCACCCTGAAAGCATCTAGTGGCCACTGGCTTCCCCTCACTGTTAAAATTTCTTCCATTGCTTGAATCCCAATATGTCTGCAACAGAATACCATTAAGTACACTCTAGTCCATAGCTCTTCCCACAATCTTGAGGGGACTGGAATGGTGATGTCCACTCCATCTACAAGTGAGAGTGGGCTTATATCCCATGGATATGGTGGATGGGATTATCCTGCCTTCAGCTGCAGGCTGTCTCCATTCCCTGGGATGGTTGTTGTCCATCATCATTGTTTCCTCACAAGGTAACTTGGGTGAGCCCATTGAGCTGTAGAGTAGGAGTTGCAGCTCCACTGAGATTCCAGGCACAGCTGGCACATAAGCAGGCCAGAGGCTCCAGTCTCTGGAAGTACACCTACAAACTCTAGCCTCACATATAGGTTTGAATAGAAGGGACTGATGGACTAGGTGCAGGGAGGACTTATTTCAGTCCAACTCTGTCACTTTCAGGAGCACAGATTCCAAAGTAGAGCCCACTGATAAGGTATCAACCTCTGGGACTATCCCCCCTTATATAGGACCTGGGAGTCTCCAGAGCCCTCAGGAGCCCCTCTGTGTGGGATGATATCCACTTTGGTGTTCTATGAGATCCTACTGAGGTGTGCGTAAGCATTACCTCTGGGATGACATCCTGACTCTCTTTGAAGTCTCTTAGCCACATGAACTCATTTGTCTTTACGTTTTCCCCCTTTTATTCAAGCTTTTTTAAATTCCAGTCATGTTTCCAGTTGGCACTTGGTATTAGTCCCTTATTGCCAGGGAGTCTCATCCCCAGAAGTCATGTCCCACATTGGGGGGAAGGTAATACATTCATATGCTGAGTTTGGCTTAGAGAGAGGCCACATTTGAGCAACAAAGAGGCTTTCAGGTGGCAACCCTTAAGCACCCCATAACAGTAGGCCAAGTTTCAATTACAAGAGCAAAGACTCATAAGGCTAGTCATCAATAACCGGAACCCATCAGTGGGCCATCCTCTTTTGCCAGATGCTGCCACTGCACTCAGGGGACTGTTGCTGCTCCCTTGGAGAATGTGGCAGAGCTCTCCAGGCTGGGAATTCAGTATTTCCTCATTTATTGAGAGATTGTCTATCCACTGTGACAATGCCCCATCCCTCGATCATTTGAACAATTTTATATATCTTTCATGTATATTCAGATGAACTTACTCCCTTGAATCCCCCATCCCAGACATCGCCTAACAATGATCCTCTGCAGCCCTCATTGTAACCCTTCTGTGACCTAAACCGTCCTTGAATATGAAGCCCATATAATAACCAAATACAATTAATAGGAAAATGAAATAATAGTGATAAGCTTAAAAGCAAGGGATAAAATACAAGGAAATTCAGAAAAAAAAATAAAAGTAAAGTATAATTAATGGATTGGGACATTCAAAAAAAGAAAATGGGAAAAAACAAAAGAAAAAAAATTTTAATTCTTTTTTTTCTCCTTTTATCATTGCATTATGGGATGTCCAATGTGTACCGTGATACCTTTCCCCTCTCATTCCCCAGTGTCTCTCAAATTTTCATTAAGTTTTCAAAGAAGTTTTAGGTCACACCGAAGTCACACACAGAATACTAGAGATTCCCATATACTCAAACTCCCTCCCCTTCCCCACCCCATATTAAAACTTTCTTTTTTTGTGTGTGGATGGTAGCATTGTTTTAACTGTTATACAAATAGTGAAACATAGCGATTAAACATTGTCAATGGCTTACAGTATGGTTTACATTTTAAACGGTACAGTTTAATATTTTTAATGATATTTACGTTGTCCTGTGTCCATTACTGTAAGGTAATGTAGAACATTTCCTATGACCACTAAATACCCCATTTGATCTTTTCTGCTCCTTCCACCCCATCCCCCTGGGGCATATGACACTCCCCTGTCTTGGCTCATGGGATGACAAGATTCATAGTTATATGTCCTGTGTATTCTAACCTGCCCTTCATAATCTACTCACCTGTTTACCCTGCACTACCAAACCCAGTAATATCTCTACCCACCTGTCCTATCCTTCAATATGTAGCTATACTCTATCACTTTACCATAGATTTGTCCATATGGGTGATGGCTTGCAACCTACCCTTCTCTCTTTCTCCCTTGTTAAACTATCTTTCAGACAGTGGTTCTCAGAGTCTGTTAACTTTCCTCAATTCAAATCAATGAGGTCATAAACTGTTCATCCTTCAATGCCTGGCTTGCTTCACTCAACATAAGGTCTTCAAGATTCATCCATGTTATTCCATGTGTTAGCACATTATTCCTTCTAACAGCTGAGTAATATTCCATTGTATGTATGTACCACATTTTGCTTATCCATTCATCTGTTGATGGGCACCAGGGCTCATTCCAACTTTTGGCAATTGTGAACAATGCTGCTATGAACATTGGTGTGCATATATCTGTTCATGTCTTTGCTTTCAGTTTTTCTGGGTACATACCCAGTAGTGGAATTGCTGGATCATATGGAAGATCTATTGTTAGTTTTCTGAGGAATCGCCAAACTGTCCTCCACAGTGGCTGGACCATTCCACAATCAGTGGATGAGGGTTTCTATTCCTCCACATCCTCTCCAACACTTATATTCTGCTGTTTTTTAAATAGCTGCCATTCTGATAGATGTAAGATGGTATCACATTGTGGTTTTGATTTGCATTTCCCTAATAGCTTTTTAGCCATTTGTATTTCTTCCTTCGAGAAGTGTCTTTTCAGGTCACTTGCCCATTTTTGAAATGGGTTGTTTGACTTTTTATTTTGGAGCTGTAGGATTTCTTTATATATGCAGGATATTAGGCCCCTATCAGATATATGGTTGCCAAATATTTTCTCCCATTGGGTAGGCTGCCTTTTTATTTCTTAATAACATCCTTTGAGGTGCAGAAGTTTTTTTATTTTGAGGAGATCCCAATTATCTATTTTTTCTCTTGCTGCTCATGCTTTGGCTGTGAAGTTTATGAAAGCATTTACTATTACAAAGTCCTGTAGATGCTTCCCTAAATTATATTCCAAGGTCGTTATGGTTTTGGCTCTTATATTTAGATCTTTGATCCATCTTGAGTTGATTTTTGTATAAGGTGTGAGATGGTATTCTTCTCTCATTCTTTTGGATATGGATATCCAGTTCTCCAAGCACCACTTGTTAAAGAGGTCATTCTCTCCCAACTGAGAGGGCTTGGTGGCCTTGTTGAATGTCAGATGACTGTATATGTGATGATCTATATCAGAACTCTCAATTTGGTTCCATCGGTCGTAGGTCTATCCTTGTGCCAATACCATGCGGTTCTGATCACTGTAGATTTGTAGTATGTTTTATAGTCAGGTAATGTGATACCTCCAACTTCATTTTTCTTTTTCAATATGTGTTTTGCAATTTGGGGCCTCTTACCTGTCCAAATATATTTTGTGGTTAGTTTTTCCAGTTCCTTAAAAAATACAGTGTTGATTTTCATTGGGATTTCATTAAATCTGTAGATTAGTTTGGATAAGATAGACTTCTTGACGATGTTTAGTCTTCCTATCCATGAACAGGGAATATTCTTCCATTTATTTAAGTCTTCTTTGATTTCCTTTAATAGTGTTGTGTTGTTTTCTGTATATAAGTCCTTTACATCTTTAGTTAAATTTATTCCTATGCATTTGATTCTTTTAGTTATTATTGTAAATGGTATCTTTTTCTTGATTTCCTCCTCAGATTGCTCATTATTGGTGTACAGAAATGCTACTGATTTTTGAGCATTGATCTTGTAGCCTGCAACATTACTGAACTCCTCTATAAGTTCTAGAAGCCTTGTTGTAGATTTCTCAGGGCTTTCTATGTATAGGATCATGTCGTCTGCAAATAATGAAATTTTTACTTCTTCCTTTCCAATCTTGATGATTTTTATGTCCTTTTCTTGCCTCAGTGGTCTTGCAAGTACTTCTAAGACAATGTTAAATAGGAGTGGTGATAGTGGGCATCCTTGTCTTGTTCCCGATCTCAGAAGGAAGGGTTTTAGGATTTCACCATTGAAAATGATGTTAGCTTTGGGCTGTTCATATATACCCTTTATCATAATCAGAAAGTTTCCTTCTTTTCTTAAATTTTGTAGTGTTTTTTTCAGGAAAGAGTGCTGTATTTTGGCGAATGCTTTCTCTGCATCTATAGAGATGATCATGTGTTTTTTTTTCAATCTGTTTATTTGGTGTATTACGTTGATTGATTTTCTTATATTCAACTATCCTTGCATACCCGGGATGAAACCCCCTTGGTGATAGTGTATAATCGTTTTGATATGTTGCTGAATGCGAGTAGCAAGAATTTTGTTAAGGATTTTAGCATCCAGGTTCATTAGAGAAATTGGTCTGTAATTTTCCTTTCTTGTGGTATCTTTGTTTGGTTTTGGTATTAGAGTAATGTTGGCATCATAGAATGAGCTAGGCAATTTTCCTTCTACTTCTATTTTTTGGAAGAAGTTAAGCAGAATTGGTGTTAGCTCTTCCCAGAATGTTTGGTAGAATTCAGCTCTGAAACCATCTGGTCCTGGGCTCTTCTTAGTTGGGAGGTTTTTGATGACTGAGTCTATTTCTTTACTTGTAATTGCACTGTTGAGTTCATCAATTTCTTCTTTCATCAATGTGGACTGTTTGTGAGTTTCTAGAGACTTGTCCACTTCCTCTAAATTATCATGCTTGCTGGCATATAATTTTTCAAAGTATCCTCTTATGATACTCTTTATTTCTGTGGGGTCAGTAGTGATATCCCCTTGCTCATTCCTTATTTTTTGTATTTGCATATGTTCTCTCTGTTTCTTTGTTAGTCTGGCTAAGGGTTTGTCAATTTTATTGATATTCTTGAAGAACCAGCTTTTGGTTGTTTATTGTTTCTAGTGCTTTCTTATTCTTTATTTCATTTAGTTCTGCTCTAATCTTTGTTATTTCCTTTTTTCTATTACCTTTTGGTGTAGTTTGTTGTTGGTTTTCCAATTCCTCCATGTGTGCAGTTATGTCTTCAATTTTAGCTCTTTCTTCTTTTTTAATATATGTATTTATGGCTATGAACTTCCCTGTCAGGACTGCTTTCCCTGCATCCTATAAGCTTTCATATGTTGTGTTGTCATTTTCATTAGTTTCAAGGTAGTTACTGATTTCTTTTGAGATTTCCTCCTTTACCCAATGTTTGTCTAAGAGTGTGTTGTTTAACTTCCATATTCTTGTGCCTAACCTGTTTCTCTGGCCTTAGTGATTTCCAATTTCATTCCATTGTGGTCAGAGAAATTACTTTGTATAATCTCCATCTTTCTGAATTTATTGAGAGTTGTTATGTGGCAGAGCATGTGGTCTATCTTGGATTATGTTCGATGTGCACTCGAGAAGAAAGTAAATCCTGCTGTATTTGGGTGTAGTGTTCTGTAAATGACTATTAAGTCCAGGTCCTTTAATGTATTGTTGAGAGCCTTTGTTTCTTTATTGATTCTCTGTCCAAATGTTCGGTCTAATGATCATAATGGTATATTAAAGTCCCCTGCTATAATTGTAGAGGCATATATTTCTCCACTTACTTTTTCCAGAGTTTGTCTCATGTATTTTGGGGCACCCCAATTAGATGCATAAATGTTTATGATTGTTCTCTCTTCTTGAGAGATTACCCTTTTACTAATATATAGTGTCCATCTTTGTCTCTTACAATAGTTTTGCATTTAAAGTCTATTCTTTCTGATATTAGAATAGCTACTCCTGCCCTTTTTTTGGCTATTGTTTGCTTGTAAAATTGTTTTCCAGCCATTCACTTTCAGCATCCTTGAATCCCTGGGTCGAAGGTGGGTTTCTTGTAGAAAACATATAGATGGATCGTATTTCCTTATCCATTCTGCCAATCTGTGTCTCTTGATAGGTGAATTTAGTCCATTAACATTCAGTGTTATTATTCATAATGAATTTCTTACTTCAGCCATTATTTCTTTGGGTTAATGTATGTCATATGTTGTTTTTTTTCTGTTTTTCTCTTTTTAGTTGCTTTTAAACTCTCCTCCAACTCTCTCTCCCTTGTTTTTTCCTTTCAACTTGTAGGACTTCCTTTAGTATTTCTTGAAGTGCAGGTTTCTTATTGACATACTCTCTTAATTTCTGTTTATCTGTGAATATTTTGAACTCTCCATCATTTTTGAATGCCAGTTTTGCTGGATAAAGAATTCGTGGCTGGAAGTTTTTTCTTTTAGTATTTTGACTATGTCATACTACTGTCTTGTTGCCTCCATAGTTTCAGCTGAGAAATCAGCACTTAATCTTATTGTGCTTCACTTGTATGTGATGGTTCTCTTTTCTCTTGCTGCCTTGAGTATTTTCTCTTTGTCTTGAGCATTGGACATTTTGACAAGTATATGTCTTGGAGTTGGCCTGTTGGGATTTATACTATTTGGGATGTGCTGTACTTCCTGGATCTGCACATCCATCTCTCTCAATAGGGTTGGGAAGTTTTCAGCCATTATTTTCTTCAACACTCCTTCTGTTCCCTTTCCCTTCTCTTCTCCTTCTGGGATGCCCATAATGTGTATATTTGTGTGTTTTGTGTTGTCAGTTAATTCCCTGTGGCCCAGATGGATTTTTTTCTATCTTTTTGTCTATCTGTTCTGCAATCTTTGATTTCAGATGTATTGTCTTCCAGATCACTAATTCTTTCTTCTGCCTGTTCAAAACTGATGTTATATGAACCCAGAATCTTTTTGATTTCTTGGATTGTGCCATTGGTCACCATCATATCCATCATATTTTTGGGAATATTTACAATTTCTTCAATATGTTCTCCCAGTGTCTTCTTTATATCCTTAATCTCTTCCTTCATTTCTTTAAGTTGGTCATGATATTTTTTTGAAAGCTTTGATTAGTTGTTTATGTTCTGCATCATTTCCTGGTTTTTAGTTTGTTCATTGGACTGGTCCATGTTTTCCTGTTTCTCAGTGTGGTTTGTAATTTTTTTTTTCCCTCTAGTCATGGTTTTATCTTGATGGATTTATTCAGTTGATTATCTTTTCTCTCTGCTCTAGAGTTTTATTTAGTTGGTGGTTCTACGTGTGTGTTAAGTTTTCTCTTTGACACTTTTTCTTCTTATTTTATTGCCTTGCTTCTTTCTATGTTCCCTTGAAGGCAAAAGATTAGGGCCAGAGGAATCGAATGATGTGAGAAAGGAAGAAGTATAATAGTAATATTGATAAAAGTTTGCAGAGGGGCCACATAAGACTTAATGAAATGAATGTTTAACTTATGTAAGCAGTGTAGAGTAAGAGTAGAAATAGTGGAGTACCTACAATGGACTGGGAAACCAAATATAGGAATATATATATAATGATTTAGAAGGCTAGAATTATGAGGAGGGAGAGAAAGAGTGAAGAAAGGACTGAAAGGAAAGAGTTAATATTAATTTAAAAAGAAGAAAACAAAATAGATGGAATAGAAATTGACACCCTTGAGTTGCGGGCATATGAAAAAATGTGGTATTTAATAGCAACAAAAGAAAGCAGAAGGCAGAAAGATGCAGGAAGGATAAGAGGTAGGTTGGAATAGAAAATAAATATAGACAGAGAATGGGAAATTACTGAAGTAGAAGCACAGCAAAGAAGAGACAAGCTAGCAGCACCTAATTTTAAAAAAATGAAAGAAAAAAGAAAGGGGGCAGGAAAGAGGAAAGAAAGGCAAGAGTCAACAAATAAACAGAGAAATACCAAACAAGTACACAGGCAAGCAGTCAAACAAAGCTAAGGAGGATCAATGTTCCACTAGGGTCCCCATGGATCCTCTCAGCCTGCTTGTGTTTATCAATCAATTTCCCCACAGTGTTCTATATGCAGGTCCTGAAGCATCTTTTAGCTATTAAACTAAATTTTAAAAAATTTATTTTTCATTTATTAACGTGACCATTTCTTTTTTTTTTTTCTTTTTTGGTGAAATACAGGAACCAAAAATAAGTCCTCCTCTATACCACCCCCCTAATGGATGGGACCGTAACTGGGCTTGTGGAAACTATTCAAGCACTCCCCACTTCCTGGACTCCTGAGGGGAGCTGAAGCTCTGATGCTTGTCAATGCGGAACGCTAAAAACGGCCAACTCCGGCCCTTCTGTATCCGAGCCTGAGCGTCACCAGGCTGCTGGTTAATCAGGTTTCCTCAGCAGACTTGCCTCTCCCCTCAGCCTGGCACTACTTCAAGTTGGCTTATCTGCTCCCCAAAGCTATGAGGAGGTCCAGGCAGCCAAATCAACTGCAAAAATATCCCCTCCCTGTCCTCTGCCAGAACCCTTCCTCCCTCGGAGAGTGCACCCTCTCCCCGGCTCCGTGGGGCCTGGGGCTTATCCCTGGACAGATAGGCAAATCAACTCCCTTAGCAAATTCATCCCTCCCCTCCAATTGGTGCTGATTCACTGCAGTTGTTTTGTTTGCCCAAGCTGCAATGGGCTCCAGGCAGCCAAATCCCCAGAAAATAAAGCTCTCTCGCCCCTTTGCCAGAGCCCCCCCTCAGAGAAACCCCTCCCACCGGGCCCTGTCATGCAGTTGCCAGGCCCGTGAGTCGAGTCCCGGCTCCAACCGGCTTTTACTTTTTTTTTTTCCCTAAGGGTGGGGCTCAGCTGACTGTGTTAACCACCACAGGCAGGATTAAAACTCACGAATCTCTACCATTCAGTTCATGCCATCGATCTGCGCAGATAGATGTCCCAAGCTTATCACTCCATGCGCCCACAGCACAGACTCCCCAGGCAGGACCCCCTCTTCAACAATTTAAAAACAGAATTGCCAGATAGCAGAGAAATTTCTTTTCCAGCTATATACTAAAAAAGAAATTAATACATGTGTTCACTACTATATAAGTGTATATTATTTTAACAATTTTCCATGAAATATCCAAAAGGAAGTACACTAAGGGAAAGAAACTAGACAAAATACATTACATATTGTCTGACACTTCTATATAAAATGTAACTACAAATAAATTAGGTAAACAGAAATATATCAACAGTTATTTATGGCAGGGGAAGGATAGAGAGATTGAGAGGTTACTCATAAGGGGTAGGGACATTTTGTTTCTTTGTTCTTTGTTTTGTATGGTTTATGATATGTTTCAATAAAACTGATTTTTTAAAAAGAAGTTAAAACAAGTGTCCAAACAAAAAGTTGTACATAGTTGCTCTTACCATTATTATTCACAATAACCAAAAAGTGGAAGCAACCAAAGTGTGCATCAACTTGATGAATGAATAAGCAAATGTGTTTTTCCAAAATTCCTACACCATTTTACATTTCCACCAGAAATATAAGAGGTTATCAATTTCTCCCTGTCCTCACCAACACTTTTTACTCTCTCTTAGGTCACCCTAGTGTATAAAAAATGGTATTTTGCTGTGGTGTGATTTGTGTTCTTATTTCAATATTTATATCTTCTTTGGAGAAATGTATATTCAAATTCTTTATCCATACTTTCTTTGGAAACCAGTTTGGTAGTTCTTCAAAATGTGTAATATGGAGTTACCATATGACTTGACAATTCCATTCCTAGGAATATATCCAAGCAAAATGGAATAATTTATCCAAAAGAAAACTTGCAGATCAATTTACATAGGAGTATTTTTTTCAAAGATATTATGTTTTAGTACAGTTACAGGTTTATAGAATTTATATTCTAGAAAAGTAATTTTTATTTCCCAGGGTCCCATCTAGAATCCCATATTGTGCTTCCTTGTCATGTTTCGTAAGGCTCCTTTTGATTTTGATAGGTTCTCAGAATTCCTTTGTTTTCAATGAACTGACAGTATTGAGGAGCAATGATGAGGTATTTTGTAGAATAACCCCTTATTGAAATTTGTCTGATGTTTTCCCCATGATTAGACTGGGTTTATAGGTTTGGGGGAGGAATATCAAATGTGAAGAGCACCATTTTCACAACAACATACCAAGGGAACCGCTGGGCAATCACAGACACACTCAACAGTCATTTCTCAGCCCTTGCTTACCCCCAACCTTTTCTTTGTGTGGTGATGTTTCAGTACATTTCCATGCCACATTCTGAGAGATTTGTAAGGTCTAATGGAGTGGTCTGACTGTACCTTGAACCCAAAACTGGGAACCAACATCACTAGTTGCTTATCAGGGCAGAAATCTGCACAATGGTGCTTTATATGTTCTTTTTGCTCAGTGGTAGATCCCTCTTCACCTGAGGAGTATAAATACCTAGCTTTTAGGTAGCACAGGTATTCCTCATCTATAATGTAAAAAAGGGTGTACAAAGACAGTACCCACCAACACTGACCTGAGCATTGTTGACCACCCATTATGGTACCTAGTCCCCTATTTTTTTTTTTACCCTTTTTGATGTGTAAGTAATAAAATAATCCTTGATTGAAAATCTCTGTTGTGCCTGAACTTGTGTTTCCATGATGCACCATGTAGCAACTTGCTCCATAGGCACTTACAAACAATATCATTTATTTCTGTTGATGTTGATGTTGATTCCCTAGCTGAAGTAGTGTTTGGCAGATTTCTCCACTGTATGTAACTATATATGTATGTGTGTTAAATTTCTGAGCACTCCTTTCTTTCTGGCATTATAAGAAGATCTGAGCTCATTGTGTGTATTTCTAGTCCAGTCCTAGAATCAGTCATTTCTCCAAGGACATGTCATTCAATTTTATGGGAAATGATATTAGCAACCAAGGTATGGCAATAGGTGTATTCATTGCTACTGAGATTTCATTGTTTCTAGGCTCTCTTAACAGACTGAGCAAAGAAATATATCTGTGTATACTACCCTGTCAGAATTGTGTGTGTGTGTATACACACATGTATATATATGTATAACCATGTGTTCAAACATAATATGAGTTCATTCTGATATATCCAACTCTAAGTCATTACCATATATATCATAGGTAAATTTTTCACACTAGCCAAATGTGGGAACAACACAAATGTCTTGCAATTGTTCAATTTTTCAACAAAATATAATATATCTCTACAGTGGACTATTGTCCAACAGTAAAAAGAAATGAACACTGATATATGTCACAACATGGAAAAATCTCAAAATCATAATCCTAAGTGAACTATATCAGATGCAAAGACTATTTTTTATTCTGTTTATATTAATTTCCCACAATAGACATTTTATATATGTATATATTTAGAGAGAGTAGATTAGTGTTTATTAGGGCTGGGAGAAGAAGGAGTTATGGAGGATGAGATTTGACTTCAAATAGGTAAGCAGTTCCTTTCTGGGAGCAATGAAATACTCTAATATTAGATTGTGATGATATTTTCACAGCTCTGTAAAAATACTGCATCATAAATACTATTGCATCATAGACTTTAAAAGAGCAAATTATAAGATGTGTGAATTATACTTCAAAATATAAACCCACAAGTTATTTAATAATCAATCAATAAATAGATACATAGAAAAATAAATATTTCCTAGCCATGGGGTTAGGAAATTCAAACTTTTTAAAATTTTGCTTTGCAGATAAATTCACATAGTGATTATTCTCTTCTATTTGAATCAGACTCATTCTAACAATAGTGCAATTAAAAGTTCTGTAGATACTGAACAATCCTTTTATATAATTTAATAAGTTTACATAATAAAACCCTTAACAGAATATGATTTGATGGATACTATATCCATCTCATTAAAACATCTACATCTATCAATATCTTTATCTCTCTATCTCTCCATCTATCTATCAAATCACTTTTATTTATTAGACTTAAAGCCAATATACTTGAAGGGGAAAACCTAGAGATATTTCTACTAAGATCAGAAACAAGTCAAAGATCTACACCTGTCAGCTCTACCCAGGTCTTTCTTTCCCTAACGCCTGTGGAATTCCCATACAAGTTACAGAGTCCTGGAACTCTTAGCATGTGAACTCTCTCCTCCCCAGTTCAAACTCTGTACTTCTCCATTGAGCTATGTTGGGGTCAAAATCATATTATAATGAATGTATTTTGAAGTAGTTGATTCCGGTGAAGAATCATCATAAGCTTGTGAGGCAATTGCCCTGAATACAGGTATTAAAACATTCTTTTTATTCAAGTGAATGGTGGTTCTACAAGGACGGACAACCTATGCTGATAGGAGAAGTCCAGGGGAATTTATGGGATCTATATTCTCAGTCTCATCTCTGTCTACAAAAATCTCTCCATATTATATCTCAGAGAATTAGCCCATCATTACAAAAGCTCTTAAAGTAACTGTGAATTAGAGCACTTAGAAACAGGTTCTGGGCTCATAACTGCCTCATGTGTACAGGAGGCACCTCTTCTGAGGGTACTTTCATATTTTCCACTCATATTGCAGGATTGACATTCTAGGACATTGTTGTTGTTGTTCTTTTAGTTTCCTTGATGCATTCAATAAAGCCCTGCCTCCTGGAGCTCAGAACAAAAGAGTAAGTGGAGTGGCAATATTCAAGCTACTTAGTTATTTCTCCCATTTTATGTTCAGTATAGTCCTTTTTACTTTATTGTTGTTATTCAACTGTTTATTTCTTTACTTTTTCATTATGTGTCTGTCCTCACTGCAAAGAAATCTTCTATGGGAACTGTATCATATAAGACTATACCCTGCCATAATAACAGCATCTAGAACAGTACAAGATCCATTGAAATGTATACAAAAGTGTTTCTGAATATATCAATGAATTCTTTCAGCCCTTCATATATTAAAATGGTAAGAATAAATAAGAGTTTTGAAGATTCATTACAATTTAGAAATATTTTAATTAATAATATTGTGATAATAGGCATATCAAATCATCTAAGACAAAGTAAATTCATGGAACATTTATATAAATAATATTTGGCTAAAAAGCAATCATAAGTATGGGTGTTGGTGTTGACTATTAATTCAATAAAAAGACATTAATAGCAATGAAAAATCCCATGTATATGAATATTAAAATTTTAAAAATTAATATTGCTTAAAATGAAACTATCAGCTATTAACATTAAATATTACAACATTAAAAGAATAAAACATACTTAAATTGAAAGAATTGTTGCCAAAACTATTAAAATAAATATTTATACTTTTATAAATTAACAAAGGCAACTAGAATAAATGAAAGTTCCTTTGCTTAAAAAATTAAGAAAGAACAAGAAGCTATATGAAAAGCATCATAAAAAGAACTATATATAAAGGAAAAAACAGAGATAAGTGAGAAATTTCCAAAATTATACATTTTATTTCATAAACCTAGAATGGGTTTATGATATTTAATTGTAGTGGAAAGGAGAGGTGGTACCTAGTTAGCCTTTTAGACATTATAGGGGATTTCATGCACAAGAGGAATTAGGCAAGCAGACTAAATCATATTGCATCATGAACTGTGTAGGTCACATTCTTTCTTTACCAGTCTCCTTATCCCACCTACTTGCCATGATTCTATGACGCACACCTTTATAAAAATGCCAGTGTTATTATCAAAGATGCCACCCTTCTGTGCACGAGCAGGAGAATTACTTTTCTCTAAATTCACTGGTACATTTAAGGTTTCAGGTGACAAGAGTCTTACAACCTACTTAATATAAACAATTAATATCAGCATCTAGTTGTATGCCTCTCTTCACTGAAGATAGACATAGAAGAGACTTTGCAGTAGCTAGATTTCTGATTACAAACCAGAGAAATTCAAGTCAAACACTCCAAGTCAAATTAGCATAACATATCACCTGAATAATAGGTTGTCTCATAGGATCCACAGAAATTGCAAGAGCTTTGGCTCAGTAGCTGAAGAAAGAGAAAAACTTGATTTACGTACACACATATAACATAGTTCACTATCTCCTTATCTCTTCTCTGCTACTTTTTATGCATGAGTTTAATTCTCCTCTATGTCCCTGAAGTCTAGGTTCTACCTTATCAGCAGTCAATATGCAAGGATATATGTCAAGAATACCAAAGGTATGGAGGACAGAATGACATTTTGTAGGTTCCTATACAGTCATTGGGAAGAGTTCTGATTGGCCTATTTTTAGTATATCATCCACTGTTGAACCAATCTACTGTGACCAGGTATACACAGTCACATTATATATAATGACAAAGTGTACAGTAAGAGATGAGAGTGAAGAAGAGTTGATAGATAATGCATGAGGGGTTGAGTAGAAAAACCAATCCAGCTATATTGATCTCTAGTCAACCCCTCATGCATTATCTATCAACTCTTCTTCACTCTCATCCCTTACTACACTTTGTCATTATATACAGTATGACTGCATATAAACTGAAAAATATAAAACTCCTAGGATTCAAAGACTTCAGGGTTTTAATGAATAATATAGGACATGGGTTCCAAGTTTAATGGTCCATGCTAAACAATTATTCAAAGACAGGTGGCTTTACCATTTTCTACTTGGGACTTCCATGGTTTTTCTGTTTTTCATAAGGTAAGCGAGCCAAAAAGAAAAGAAGTGGGAGTCCAGATGATGTCCTTTTAAGCAAGAGAGTTAAAATCTTAAAACATTGCTTTCTTTCCCATCTTATTGTCAAGAACAAAGTCAAGGTGTCATTCAAGCTGCAATAGGGGCTGCAGAATACAATCACATCCTAGCTAAAATTGTATTACCAAAATAAAGAAGAATGGAATTTAATAGAGGTGTATAGATCATGCACAATATAATCAACCACAATCATTTTTTGAAAGATAGAAAGATATATATTTTACTAATTGTCAAGAAACAAATTTTATTACACACACACAAAAAAATGATTGCACTCATTCCCCACAAAATCTTCACTTTTGGAACTACTCCAATTGAAGCTACACATTGCGTTTATTAATACAGCATTGTTTCTTTGTGTAAAAAAAATTGTTGTACAGAGTAATAAAAAGGTACAGCAAAACACATTAAACAGAAACCTTCTTGTTCTTTTCCTCTACATCCTTACAGAGCCACTGATGACTATCTGCAGTGAAAGAGCTAAGTTTCTGATTTTCCATATCAAGCATCTTATTCTTTGCTGTGGCAGAAATTCTGTCTGAGAAACCTGAATAACACTTGCTGGTGATGGTCTTTGGCACTACACAGGCGAGCTGAGTTTACTTCCCTTGAGTACTTTAGTGATTTACAGATAGAAGTCACAGTACAGAATGGACTACACCTGCCACCTCAGGAATGAAGCCAAGAAAGCCCTCAAAGTAGAAATGCCAGATCCAGCTGACAAGATACAAAGCAAAGGAGACACCAATGAAGAATGAATGTAGTGTATGTAGTGTATGTTGATGGTTTCCACCTTGCCTGTCTTCCTGATCATAAAGATCTGTGTGAGAATAGCCACCAACTCAAGGTAGATGGAAACCATAAAGTGATTTAAGGGGTGAAAAAAATGATTCAATTTAGATAGTAGGTTATAAAAACAAACATCTCATATGGTATAAGAAGTAGAGGATTGATGAAAATGGAGAATAATTTTACAAGAATATTTTAGTTCATAAAGAAATTCTAAATATGGGAAATAAGGAAGTTTACATAGAATGGAAAGAAATTAGTGGAATTGCTTAATATTAAGAAATAGCCATCATGATATGGTGACTGGCCAGAGGACATGTTTTAAAAATATGGAGAATGTAAATATGTCAAGTATTTTAATGTGGCTGACTTCTTCTGTGATAACATTGAGAATTAAAAATGAAGAAAAATTTGGGGCTAGTTCTTATCTTCTCCCACCTGTATTATTGCAATAACATCTCAACAGGTCTACCTGACTCTACTCTTATAAAACCCAAAGTGTATTTTGTTCTTTAGTCATATTATCTCTCTCTGATATTTTATTCAAAGGGACCTTTGGAAGAAAAAGTAATCAATATGATTAATGACTTAGAGAGATTTAATTATATGGGTGTAAATTACTGGGTCCCTAAGAACCCCAGAGTCTTCTGTATGCTTAGTCGCATACTTGGACCTGAGTGTGCATCAGTAAACAAGACAAATGTCCTTTTCTCAAGGAATTCATGATAAGGAGAGAAAGTAAAATTTTGGAAAAACAACTTACATTTAATATATGAAAAGTAAAAATAAAAGTTATGCTGGAGGGCTGTAGGAACACTGCATTCAAAATATCTAACTCTGCCTGTGGGTATAAAGAGTACCTTTTCATAGGATATGAAATGAGATTTGACTCTAAAAGATGAACACAAGTTCATCAGGCAAACCTTGAGACCAATCTATAGGGTTCAAAGATTACTGTGCCTGTTTATCACAGTACCTCATAGATTTAGATGCTTATTGAAACTTCAATAAATAAATAGAGAAAATGTGAATGCATAATTTATTTTACATAAGATTAACAAAAAGATTAATGACTATTTTCTCTCTATTCGTCTTTATTCCTTCATAATATCATTTTCCCATCATCACCTTCTAGGTATAGAAAACTCTGAGACCCAGTATATAACATCCCCTTTTCCAAACTCCTCAGCTTTTTTCCCCCTCTTATGTGAATGCCTTTAAATAAAGATCGATTTTTTTTTGTAGCAAAAATGAGACCCTTAATATATATACAACTGTGCCAATGCATAAACTCTAGGTCATTTCCAAGCTACATTCTTTGTTATTAAGATGTGGTGTTTTATTCATTTCAAATTTAGTGTTTTCAGATTTCATATATAGATATTGCTTGACTTTATTTCCTATAACAATTCTAAGACTGTGTATGTCTTACACAGTCTTCCCTATTAGAGAATCACTCTACTCTCCAAAGGTAGAGAGGATGGGTAAAATATAGAGTGGTCAAGAGGTTAGTGCTTCCCAGACCATATTTCATAGAGAGCGAAACTTCAACATAGCACTAAACCAAACAAAGACAGCCTCAGTTATGTTTAAATAACAACATGATGAACAAATCATTAAATTTTAAAAATGCAACATGGCTTGGAGAGAAGACACCCATGCAATGAATAAGGGGGCCATATAAAAATGAAAGGGAACTGACTAATTTAAAAGAACAGGATGAATTTCACAGAAAAATGAGAATGGCAAGCAGTGCTACCTGAATAATTTAAAAACAAATATTCATGTATCTTAAGAACATTTTGTTTAAAGAAAAAGCAACCTACTCTGATTTTTCCCCATAATAAAAGGGAAGCAGGTATTATTCTGCCCTGTTTATTTTTTGGAGTGCATCTTTATTCAATCAGAAACAAAAGTCATCAGTTAATGTTTCATCCAAATTGATTTATTCATGAGATGAATCTTCCGGTCTTTAAATATACAAATAGTACCTTTACATAGTCATTCTTTCATTTTTATAATAATAAATGGCAGGAAATCACTTTTCTGTTGTGAAGAGTTTCATATTTCCTAGACTCTTACTTATTTTATTAGAATGTTAAATTCAAAATAATATTCCCCATAGTAATTTATATGAAATTCTCTGAGATGTTGAGAGAGCATGGATTCTGGTTTTATACTTGTAAGTCACCTACATCACTACCTTCTTGAACCTGGCATATTATTTGACTCTGCCATGTCTTTAGTTCCTCATGTAAAACGTGCAAAATAACAGTACCTACTTCACTTATAAAGCATTAAATGAGATAATTCAGGTAAAGTCATTAACATGGTGTTTAGCACAAAATCTTTAAAAATTGTCAGCAATAAATATATGCTTTCAATTAATCAGTCCTCTGCATTCTCCTTGTTGTCTCTCTGTTAGTCAATGTTAAAAGAGGAAAATTCCTTTAGCTGTAGAAAATTAAACTCTACTTGTTTTGAGGGAAGTGAGATATATTTAAACACTAATTTGTACTCAATTTTATTTAACTTAGTCAAAAAAATTAAAATGACACAAGTGTAATATAATACACATCTATATGATATAGAAAGTTCTCTCATAAAGTATAATAAATATATAATAATAATAATGCAGGGTGTTAATGATTGGGTGGGTTGGGGGGAAAATACACCAAATGTGAAATATTTGCTAATGTTACTAATATTTCAACTTTGCTCTTTTAGTTTGTAACAAATGTTTCACAACAATGAGAGGTGTTGGTTGTGGAGTGATATATGGGAGCCCTGTATGATGATATGCTTGTTTGTTTTGTAAGTTCACAACTTTTACTATGCACTTATTGTTTATGTATGTTTATGTATGAATGATATACATCAATAATTTCAATGAAAAAAAGTAAGAATTATCAAAAGAACCTTGCTTAGCTAGATTTATCAAGAAAAAAGTGAGAATAATCCAATTAATAAAATCAGACATGAAACAGTGACCATTACTAAGGACATTACAGAAATAAAAAGGATTATAAAAAAATACTATGAACAATTATATGACAATAAATTAGACAACTTAGATGAAATGGAAAAGAAAGACACAACTACCAAAGACACAAACTACCAAAGTTGATTGAAGAAGAAAGAGAAAATAGGAATAAACTTCTAATAAATAAAATAAATTAGTAATAATAAAATTACTCTTAAAGAAAAATGCAGGGACAGATGGCTTCACTGGTGAATTCTACCATGCATTAAAATAAAAAAACTAATACCAATTCTTTGCAAACTCTTCCAAAAAATGATAAGAAGGGAATGCTTCCCAACTCACTCCAAGAGGCCAACATTACACTAATGCCAAAACCTGACAAAACCATCACAAGAAAAGAGAAAACTACAAATCATTATCTCTTATGAATATAGATGTCAAAATCTTCAGCAAAATATTAGCAAACTGTGTCCAGCAATATATAAAAGGGATTACATACCATGACCAAGTGGGATTTATCCCAGGAATGCAAAGTTAATATCCAAAAATCAATTAATGTAATATACCATATCAAAATAATGAAAAACAATAACTATATGATCATCTCAGTGGATACAGAAAAAAAAAACATTTAACTAATCTAACACCAAAAAAGATGTATATAAATGTATATGTACAAGAAAATGTATATATATATATTTATTTGTATTTGTAATATATATAATTTCCTATTTGTATGCATATATAATACATGTATTTGTGGGTATATATATGTTTGTGAATATATCATATAACTTCATATTTAATGTGTATAACATTGTAGTTATCTTTTTTATTTTTATTTTTAAAAGATTTTAGATTGCATAAATGATACATAAAAAAGGAAGGGGATTCTCATATGCCCCACTCCCTACCTGCCACACTTTCCCACATTAAAAACATCTTTCATTAGTGTTATAATTTTGTTACAATTGATGAACACATATTGGAGCATTGCCAATAAATGAGGATTATAGTTTCCATTATAGTTTAAACTATTTCTCGCACAAATTTGTAGGTTATTACAAAATATATAATGACTTTCTCTGTCATTGCAAGGTCACTCAGAACAATTCCAATGTCCCCAAAATGAACCCATATTATATCTATTTTTTCCCTTAAACTCCCTTCAGAAACTCTGGTGCCACTGCATCCCCATCAATGATAAATGTTCTTCCATTGCTAGAATAACAATAAACCTATAGTATAATAACAGTAGGTCTACTCTAGTCTATCATTCACTCCCCAATCCTGAGGATTCTGGGATAGTGATGACCACTCTGTCTCTAATTGAGAGGGGGATTAGACCCCATGGAGCAGATGGATGGGACTATCTTCCTTGCAGTTGTAGATTCTCTTTGTTCCTTGGGGTTGTCGTTGTCCAACATCATTTCCTTGTTCATTTTCCTGGGTGAGTCCAATAGGTGTTGCAACTCTGTTGAGATTCAGGGCCTGACAGGCACATGGATAGCCCAAAGATTTAAGTCTCTTGTACATAAACCTATCAACTCTAGTACTACTATAGGTTCAAAAAGAATGTGCAGAAGAGCCATGTAGGGAATCCTCAACTGAGTCCAACTCTGTCACACTGAGTAACATAAATTCCAAAGTAGTGCCCACTGATAAGAAACCAATCTCCTGAGCTCAAAGCCCAGCCTGTAGTGTCTGGGTGTTTCCAGAGCCCTCCGGAACCCCACAATTTGATGCAATATTTACTTCGGCAGTCAATGAGATCCTGCTAAGATATGACTAAATGTAACCTCTGGAATGACATCATGATTCACTTTAAAGTCTCTTAGCCTTATAAACTCATTGTCTTTAACTTTTCCCCTTTTGGTCAACGTCTTTGTCCAGTTGCATTGCTAGTTAGTGCTTGGTAATAATCCCTTTGTGCCAGGGAGGGTAACCTTGGGATTCATGTCCCATGCTGGGGGGAAGGTAATGCATTTATATGCTAACTTTGGATTAGAGAGAGACCACATTTGAGCACCAAGAAGGCTCTCAGGAGGCAACTCTTAGGCAACCCACAACAATAGGCTAAGTTTCAATTCCTAAAGCAGAGGTTCATAAGTACAGTCATCAATATCATGGGCCCATCAATGGTCCATCCTCCTCCACTAGTCACTACCCTTGTACTCAGGGGATTCTTGCTGTCCCATTGAAGAATGTGGCAGATCTCCTCAGGATGGGAATTTGATATTCTTTCAGATATAGTGTGGCTCTCCACCCACAATGACAGTGCCCCATGAACAGTTAAACTTTTTAATAAGCATTATGGGTATGTCCCAGGTGAACTACCTCCCATGCATACCCCATCACTGACACCCTACACCAATGATCCTCTTCTGTCACTGTTGTAATCCTTCTGTGATCCAAAACTTCTTCAAAATTGAAGCCAAAAAAATAATGGAATAAAACTAATAAAATTATATACTATTGATAGTTTGAAAAATGACAAATAAAATACAAAAAATTAAGAAGAATTTGAAATAATAAAAATTAATTTAAAAAATAAATTTTGGCATTTTGTCTTTCATCACTGTAAGATCTCTTGTCTTGTATGTACAGGGATATTTTCTTTCATTTATTTCCCCAGTGTCTTATTTTTTTCATTTTATCTTCAAAGTGTTATGTTACAGAAAGCTCACCTACAGAATATAGGGGATTCTCATATACACAAGACCTACCCCTTTTACCCTTTCTCCTAATAATAATATTTTACATGTAGGCGATACATTTGTTAAAATTGATGTACAAATATTGAAGCATTGTTACTAACCATGTTCAATGATTTTCATTATGGTTTACATTTTGGATCATACACTTTTATAAATTTTGACAAAATTTAACATGGCCTATATCCATCAATGCAAGATCATGTAGAGCAGTTCCAACATCCCAAAAATGACCCATGTTCCATCTATTCTATGTCTCCCTCCGCCTCCCCTCAGGACCCATGGTAACCACCAAGTTTCACTCCTTGGAGAACAAGATTCATAGTTACTTGCAATAATATTGAAGACTTGACATATTGGTGTGTCCTCCCCTATTGTGTACTGCCTATGCTCTCGAGGGACAACTGCTCCTCTATTTGGGAACAAAGGAGGGCTCCCCAGGATGGGATTCCAACATCTTGCTGTTCATTGTATGGGTCTCAACCCACTTATGGAAGGCACTATGAAAGGATGGAAGCTCACATATTCCCTGGAAGCCTGCCCCAGGTGCATCCTATCCCACATGCCCTCCATATTCAACACCTTAAAGTGGTAACCCTCCCTTGCCATATTTGCCAAAAAACATTTCCAACATTGTAGTTTCAACCACATAAGTGCAAATCCCCTGAGTTCATCTGCTCCTTCCCCTGAACTTTCCCCCATTTCCATGGACAGTGCATGTTCCCCAGCCTAAGTCCCTCATGGACCAGCATGGCCCAACCCAATAGCATCACTGCATCATTGTCTCACCCATTCACTGCACACTTACACCCTTCCACCTGATCATATATGTTGCCCATATGGTCATTGGCTCACAACCCTCTACTCCCTTCCTGTCTTGTGTAAACAAATCTTCCAGATGTTAGTTATAGAGGCTGCTCAGTTTGCTTAAGTCCTATCAGTGGGTACATATAATATTTGTGCCTGGCTTGCTTCACTCAACATAAGGTCTTCAAGGTTCACTCATGCATTCTTTGTTACAGCTGAGTAATATTCCATTGCATGTATATACCAAAATTGCTTATCCATTCCTCTGGACATTTGGGTTGTTTCCATCTTTTGGCAAAGGTGAATAATGCCTCTGTGAACATTAGGGTGCATATATCTGTTCGTGTCCCAGCTTTCAATTCTTCCAGGTATACACCCAGTAGTGGGAATGCTGGATCATATGGCAGTTCTATAGTTAGCTTCCTTAGGAACTGCCAGACTGTCCTCCACAATGGTTGCACCATTCTGCATTCCCACCAGCAGTGGATAAGGGTTCCCATTCCTCCAAATACTCTTTACCACTAATCCTATTTTTTAAAAGTAGGTGCCAATCTAATGAGTATAAGATGATATCTCATTGTAGTTTTGATTTGCATTTCCCTAATGGCTAGTGAAGTTGAGCATTTTTTCAAGGGCTTTTTAGCCATTTGTATTTCTTCTTTGGAGAATTGTCTTTGCCCATTTTTAAATTGAATTGTTTGTGTGTTTTTTTAAATTTGGAGGTGTGGGATTTCTTTATATATGCTGGATATTAGGCTGTCTCAGATATATGGTTACCAAATATTTTCTCCCATTGAGTTGGCTGCCTTCCCACTTTCTTTCCAAACTCCTTTAAAATGCAAAAGTTTTTAATTTTGAGGTCTTATTTATCTATTTTTTCTTTCATTGCTCATACTCTTGGTGTAAAATTCATGAAACCATTTCCTAATACAAGATCTTGTAGATGTTTCCCTAATTTATTTTCCAAGATCTTTAGGGTCTTGGATGTTTTATTTAGATTTTTGATACATCTTGAGTTAGTTTTTGTATAAGGTGTTTTAGATGATATTCCTCTCTCAATCTTTTGGGTAAGGAAATCCAGTTCTCCAAGGACCATTTGTTGAAGAGGCCATTCTCCCCAAGTTGAGTGGGCTTAGTGGTTTTGTTGAATATCAATTGACTGTTTTAGCAGTTTGATAATTTTTATGCATTCCAAAAATAGTTACTGGATTATGTTTGTTAACTGGTATGTTGCTCTGGGCATATTAGATTATATTGGATTCAGAGGTTTCACTTTTACTTGAATAAATAATGATTAAGGCATTGACTGGGCCACATCGGTAGGATGTTGAGTCCCCGCCCTCTTGGTGTCAGGGATTCACAGGAAAACAGCACTGCAGAGAAGGGAGGTTGGAGTTCTGATCCTGGAGCCCAGTGAAGTAAATACACAGAA